>JBBJLR010137296.1:0-16725 GCA_037577145.1 Brachypetersius gabonensis | reverse complement strand
AAGGTTGTTTGCACCTTGTGCAATGCGGAATTAGTTTACTGTAGGAGTTGAGAAACCCGTTCTCAAAGACTTACTTTGTCATTATTTGGGTAGCACATATATTCTGAATGCCTTCGGCGAATTCAAATGAGCCATTTTAATCTAGATTAATCTAGATTCATTCCAATATTACAGTGAGATTAATCTAGATTAGAAAAATTAATCTATGCCCACCACTAATAAAAACACAAGATGTCTTCTGTCTTTGTTGCTTTGTGTAGTAGGTGTGGTTTGTGATGTGGTCACAGTGTTGTCACTTGACTCCCACTTGTCTCTCTTGTTTGTGCACGCTGGTTCCCAACGTCAGCACCAGCTCCAGTGCAGTGAAAATTAGGTCTGTGAGTCCTGGCCACAGTCCAAACAGCATTGTAGGGCGGGGCGACCAGTCACGGCTTGTTCAATGAGATGCATAGTAAATTACTGCATAATAGCATAGACTTGCTTTAGCATTTCACCACTCTCCCACTCTTCTATGGCTCTCTCCCTTTTACAGACACACACACAAAAAAAAAGGTAAAAAGTCACACACACTCACCCACCTATCAGACATATATAAGAGCATCATGTACATTTGTGTCCAGAATGAACAGAGAAATGTAACCCTTTCTGCATGCAAGTTAAAACCGTTCTAATCAAAAGCACCAATCAACATAAACAAGCATGTTTTAACCTAGACATGTGTTGCAGGGTCTACAACAATCATCATACTGATGGTGTTAAATATTTATATAGTGCTTTAGAGGTGATTTCAAAATATCAAGACGTAAATCTTATGTATGACAATGCATATAAGCTAAAAATATTGAAATATAATTTGTCGGCCATATCGTCCAGCTCTAGTGCATGGTATCTAGGCCAAAGGATGTTTGCAACTACAAATAAGGTTATGACTTTAGAATATATTGACTCTAGACTGTTGACTATAGACTGTGGTCTGTTCTATAGTCTCTGTGTGGTTGTTAACAATGAGCAGTACTGTGGGTACCAACGCAAAGTGACTAATGGCTGATATTTTAGTATGATCTTGAATGCCATCACTGTGCCTGAAAGGAATGAATACATTTACAGGGCAGAGTAAGTAGTATGTATTAAAAAAGACACAATGTGTGTGATATTATACTCTGTGTGCCAGGGCCCTGACATGTTAATAACCTGTAATACAAGTGTTTTGACAACACCCACAATTCATATGAACTGGTTTTCAGAGTGTTCTTTTGTGTACCTTTTGCCACTTTGACATTATCTCTTTGTTTTGGTGAAAACTGCTGTAAAACACTCTGGAAATGACAGAATAAACACTGCATCTGAAATAAAGCATTTGTCTTTAGAAGTCCATATTAGTGTAATGATGTCATGTCTAGTACTTCATGGGTCACTGTGTTTTTTAATATGACTCATTCTGTACTGTCTGATGCCATAGCAGCCCTTCTGAAGCCAAGTATTTGAAACACTAATTTTAAAATTATGTTTAATTGGTTCTTCTTGGTTCTTCAACAACCCCACCAGATTAATCTATAGAGAATCTTCATACATGCTCAGGAGGAAAAAAAGAAAAGGAATAAAATATATCACACATGTAACGTTTCCTTGTCATAAGAAGTTATTTTAGCTAATACATTGCTAGAAGCTGCTTGGCTCCTCTACAGAGCTGTAATGAGATGAATTGTTGCTTGTAGAGAAGCCATCTGAAGTTACATCAATGCAGGTAAAGAAGCAGGAAAATGGCTTAATTCTATGCAACTATGAACCTAAACTTGGCTTTGAAACCATTTGCTTCTCAGAGACTGGTAGGTTGAGCCAGGTTTGTAGTAGTTGAGTAATTTCTGTTTAAAAATAGAAATAGTTACTGTATGAATAAGGAGTTACGTGCTTTGAACTAGAAAACCACAAAGCCCTACTTTGGCAAGACATGTACATATTTTTGCCTAGGAGGGTTTTATTTTAGAGAAAAGCTTTTTTCCAGTAAATGCAGTGTTCACAGTTATGCCCTCTGCCTTAAGAATTTTGTGTTAATGGATTTCTGCTCTATTTCTCTTGTGTTTTTTTTTTGTTTGGTTGGTTTTTTTTTCCAGTGGAACAGGAGCAGATTCAGAAGAGGACATTCACTAACTGGATTAATGCTCAGCTTTCCAAGGTAAACCTTACATAAACCTGCATAAATTGTGTCCTTTGACATGCTGGTGGATTGGTGTGCAAAAGTCTAGAGACTTGCTGGGGTGGGGGCTAACAGAACTGTCTTCTACATTGTGGACAATGTATGCTTCATTTGTCCTATAAAACGTTTTTGTGCTCAGTTCATTCACTGAGCATCTATTAGACCATATCCAGCAATGCAAATGAAATGCTGACTCACTGCTAGGAGTGTAGAACTCTCCTCCTGAGGTCTTCTTGTAAATGAGAGGGTTTATGTATTTTTTATGGATTATTTATAGAGCCTAGGCAACGGCCTGCTTTGATGGGCTGTAATATGAGACAACAGGCTCCACCACCACATCTAGACACTGTTTCAGCTGGCTCTGTATATGTGATAATGTGCATTTGTACTGCTTCTTTTATTTAGTTTTCATCTCTTAAGCAACAGAACATGCTGTCCCACTAAACATGCTGTCCTATTGCATTACCGAGTGCTAAAGCACATTAACTCTTTTTTTATTACAAAGGAAGAGTGGATTAAATCTGAAAAGCGTGTGAGATACTGAAAGTGGGGTGTATTTACCGATTTACTGAACACATTGACAGTGCTGACATTGATAACATGTATTCAGTATGTGCTTTTGACAGCCAATCAGCTGTCTAGATTTTGAAACAACATTGGCTTTCAGTCAGATGTGAATAATTCTGTCTCTATAGTGTTAAATGACACTTGATACTTGATAGTGGCTTGACCAATTCTATACTTTGTACTTTGTACTGGTCATGGATTTTTATGGCTGATCCCAGTTCTGTTTTTGATTACACCTTCATACTTGGTGGACTAAATAAAGACATGAGATACACAAGCAGCCATTCTATTTGCCGTTCTTTCAATTAAGCAAAGTCGCTTTAAGTTCTTTAAGAAAATCGGTTGTCTTTTTAAATAACATCAAAATGAAGGGCTTTTCAGTACAATGAGTCCTACATAATTACGTTATGACATTTTGGTGGAATTGTGCTCTCACTCATTTAATAAAATTGGGCAAAATAAAATAAAATAATGAATTGGCTTGAATTTGGTAGAAAAAACTGCTAATTCCAATTTTGTTAGTTCAAATCATGCATCCCTATGAAGTATTCCAGCTTTGATCCACAGCACTAGTTATGAGAGTTATTGAGACTCTCAGCCTGTAAAACCAATGGTTTAAACAAATGAAAATCAATGAATTAGGATTTTCTCTGAATCAAACTGAATTCTCTCTGAATCAAACTGTTGAGCGCTATACTGACCTTAACTACTTACTTTATTGTGATTTTTGTGTTTTCCAGAGGGACTCTCCCTCCCTGGTGCAGGATCTTTTTATAGATATTAGCGATGGAACTCGGTTGCTAGACCTACTAGAGGTCGTAAGTTGCCAACGCATGGTTAGTGTCAAAGCCCACTTGTGTATGATATATGATACTAGATTATATAAATGTAAAGACAATTCAGTGCCTTGTCTGTGTTGGCCTTCCCTACAGAAACGAGAGAAAGGCTATGGAGTCTTCCAGCAGAGAGGCAATGTTGAAACAGCCTTGAACTTCTTAAAGAATAAATCAGTGAGAGTTTTGTTATACCTCTATTTAATCTCATTGAATGTGTGAAAGAGTTCATTGTGTAATTATGTGCAATCACTCTGTATTCATTTGTTTAATCATTTTTCTCAGATCAAGCTGGTGAACATCAACATCCCAGACATTATAGAGGGAAAACCTTCCATCATTTTGGGCCTGATTTGGACCATAATCCTGCACTGTCATGTGAGTATCCTTCTTGAATATGTTTTCAGTAATTATTATTTAAAAAGCTACCTCACATGGTTATTTTTTCTGTGCTTGCTTTAGGGTATATTCTAGTTTCGCTCTAGCATGTCCAGTATCATGTTTCAAACACTATCACACTGTTTAGAATAGTGGAGGTGTCATATTATTGAATTATGTAGGTTGGAATCTCCTATTGAAATGGGTGCTTTCACTCTTTGAAAGAGCTTATTGTGATTCATTTCTTTCAGTGCACTCTAAACAATTTGGGTCAGGTCACTTGCGATGAAACTGCAATTATTCTATTTAGCCACTGGGGTATAAAGAAGAAAAAACACCCACGGCGGCAGCATTTTAATGATAAGTTACTGCTGGTATTACGTTACCATGACATAGATCATAAACAAGTTTATATTTCATACTGTGCAAGCTGCATATTCTAAATATGCCTACAGCAGGCCTATGGTGATGTGAACTGAACACTTCTGGTATAATATTAGTATAACATAGATTGTAATATTTATATTATATACTGTATTTATTATAGAAGAATAACCCCAGCTGTGCTATTTACATATTCTAAAATGTGTTACATTTACTGAAGTTCTTTTGTGATAGTTCTAAAATTTCCTTTGTAAATGAAAATCTGTGTGAAATCTGCAGATAGAGGAGTTAGCCAGCACTCTCTCATTTGGTTCACGTTCCTCCTCTCTGGAGTCCCTGTCCAGCCAGGACTCTTCCCCTGGTATCCCAGTACAAGGAAGCCCAGTTCCACACAGAGCATCACCCCTCCACGCTCGCTTTCGTCTCTCTTCTAAGAAGGCCCTTCTCCTGTGGGTGCGGGACCAGTGTCGGAAGTGAGTTGCTGCTATCTAATATTCTCAAACACAGCATCAGACCTCAGCACTGTCATAACAAAACCTCTTATCTCCAAATTTATCTTATCTCCAAGATTTTTATAGCGTTCATTTATTGTTGCTGTAGTATCTTTATTTTGGTTGATTATTTATTTATTTATTTATTTATTTATTTAAAAAAGCCAGATCTATTGTACATTCACGATGATTTGACTAATAGAAATGATCAAAAGTGAATATATATTGTAATGTTTGTCAGTGTAACATGATATCAGTTATTCAAACTTTGCTGTTGCCATTTTGGGCATATGATGAGATTTTGTTTTATTTAATACTTCCAAATAAGTGCTGTTGGTTGAAATGTTTTAAATGGTGTAAAACAAAAGAACATTTGAATAAAAGAAGTTACAAAGTTTGAATAAGACAATGGTGTTTTACTAGTATTTGCTGATCTACACTATTAGTTTGTCTGTGCTGTCCTATATTTTCTTTTATTTACCTTACAACCATTCTGTCCCTAGAGTGGGCTGCTCAGTGAGAGTAAAAGATTTCAAGTCAAGCTGGAGGAGTGGCGTGGCATTCTTGGCCATCATCTGCTCCCTGAGGCCAGACTTGTCTGATCTCTCCCTTAGTGAGACCAGGAGCAACCTCCAAAACCTAGAGGAGGCCTTCATCATTGCCCAACAGGAGCTGGGAATACCCAGACTGCTTGAACCAGAGGGTTGGTATAAATTGAAACTATTCAGTTTGTGTTTTTGTTGTATTCAGGAAATTTTTTTTGCAAAATGTCTTTTCATGTGTCTGTTCTCAGATATTGATATTACTAACCCTGATGAGAAGTCTATCATGACCTATGTTGCTCAGTTCCTTCAATACTCCAATGATCTGCCCTCTGCAGATGATGTCCTTGAGGTAAGATATCAAAACGTTTCCGGACAAGGGGTTAAGAAGCAAATTCTCCCCCATTTGTATGAAGCTATACTTTTCCTAGTATTTTCTGTTCTTGTTTTCCCTCTTCTGCTCTATCATCTTCTTCCTTTTCTTATGCTCATTTTTTTTCTCCCCTATATGTTTGCTGTAGCTGCAAACTCTACTTTCTCCCAAGTTCCTTTCTCCTATCAACCTTCCCACCCACTTCACACCTGCTGTGTTGTCTTCCCCCTTGTTTCAGGTACAGACTCAAAATAGCATGCAGGATTTCACCACAAAACTGTTCCATGCTTAATAGTGGTGCAACGGCTCACTGTTGATCCGTGATCCGAACCAATCCCTCTCCACGGTTCGGCATGCACATGATCTGAAGATCCGAAAGAAAAATAAAAGTTCCACTGTATGGTGCGTGTGGTCAGTCTGTCAAGCGATAGTCATGGCCAGCGCTAGCGGTCCAAGTTGAGGAGCAGAGGAGCTCGAGAAACCTCCAGCGTAATTTAAATCACATGTGTGGGAGCATTTTGGCTTCTCCATTAAATAAATTGATTGGGGAGGACAAGAGGCCATATTTTGTTGTGGAAAATGTAGACATCCTCATCTTTTTGAAAAAAAAAAAAAGTTATAAGCTCGCATCTGCTTTGCTTTCTTTCTTCTTTTTTGATGATGTGGACAGTTTTTATTTCATTCTCCAAGTTCAAAGTAAGAAGCAATGATACCTTAAATTGCAATTTAAGTTGTTTTTGATTGTGTCCACATTAAAGGAAGTAATTATCATGCCCTGTATTGCACCTTAATTTTTTTTTTTTTTTTATAACTGCGTGGAATGAGTCTTGAGTTGAATGTTTTTAATGAGCAAAAAAAATACTTGAATAAATGTCTTTTTGTCTCTTTGCTGATCCGAAAACTGATCTGATCCATGACTTAAAACCATGATCTGATTCTAACCTAGATTTTTTTTGACCCGTTGCACCACTAATGCTTAATATTATCATGCGTGTAAGGTCTGCTATGCTTTGCCATTTCATAATAATGTCCAAATGTCTTTCTTTTATAATGTTAATAGGCATCACCCAGTCAGAAGGTTAAAGAGATGACCTGCTGGCTTCAGCAAGCCTATGAAGAGCTGTTGGATGTGTGGTCCTCGACAGAGGGTAAAGAATATGCACAGAGGTATCAGGTAAGTTCAAACTCTGGCCTCACTTCAAACTCAAACTCAGAATCTATTCTGTAAATACATGATTTCTCTGTGGTTCATTTGTACTTGGATCTGTTAATAGGCATTCCAGACCTTTGTAGGGTCTTTCTATGAGCAGCGGCGACCTGTGATTCCAGTGCTAAGTGCAATGAAACGTAGTGCAAAACTCAGCGAGGAGCAGCTTGACCTAAGAAAGGCATGGGACCTTATGGAAGAGAGGGTGAGTTGCAGTATTATTGTTTGTGTGTGCATGAGTTTTTTAACATTAACCCAGTCCTCCCTCCTTTTACAATACCCCCTTTAATTCATTCAAATATGCCCCCACTGTAGATGAGGCATGTGTGTGTGTCACGTCGAGCCCTCTCTCTCTTCTTCTCCAGGCACCTGGAACAGACACACATACCAGGGATAGTCAAAGTGTCTCATATTTATTTTCTCTCAAACTCAAAACCAAAATGGGCATGAAAGTTAGATTCAAATACTATGATAACTTTATGCAAAAGGAGATACGTATGAATAAAATTAAAGCTACCGTGAGGGTTGACCGACAGCGCAGGTCGGTCACTCACCAGCTTAAATACAAAACTCAAAACCCTAAAACCCAATCAAACAAACTCAAGACACCTGAAACCAATAGCAGAATAAAAGCCCCAACTTAAACCACAAAACATCAAACTCTAGCAGCCACCCACCATCGCAGGTCCCAGACTTGACAGTATGTCTGTGCTAGGCATAGTTTTCTGGACTTCATTATCACTGTATACTTTCACTACACAGATAGTTCCTGCGTGAACATTAGTAAGTTTAAGTGTGTATGTATGACTTAGAATGCAATCTCTTTACATTAATTTACATTAAACGTTTTGCTGTTTCCTTTATAAGTTACCATTTTGGAGGTACACATGACACAGATCAGTTACTACAACAGTGACCCAAATTAGTCACTTACCTATCATAATACAGTTGTAAAATCATAATCTGGAACATAAAAACACAACTAAGCCACAGAAAAAGCAAAAGGATATAAATATACTGTACTTGTACACTGTACTGTGGTAACTAAACAAATAACTACAAAAACACTTGTGCTTTTAACAGTACAAAATGGTGTAGGTAAACATACCAGGGGACACCAACTCCCTCACTCGTACGCCGTGTTACTACGGATTCCCCATATTTTGCATGTACTTCCGCCACATGCAACCAAACTAGTTATGGGAGTGAGCACCGTAAGCTCAAAACATCATCACTCCGAGGACCCCCTGTATATGTTTTATTTGGATATTGACAACATCAGAAAAAAATCTGGCTGCTGCATTGATAAATCATGCTTCTGCATTTACATTCATGCATTTAGCAGACATTGTCAGAGTAATTTTATTATCATGTTACAGCTGTAGGCCTGTGTGGAATTAGGAGTCTAGCCCAGGGACCCTTCCTTATAGGTGTATTTGCCTGGATAGGGAAACTGGACCCAAGTCTGCTGCCAAGGAGACAGGGATGTTAACCTCTATGCTGCACCAATCACTAATAAAAGTGAAGAGTAGATTAAAAAGTAAAAATAGTTTCCCTTTTACTTTTATATTAAAACTTAATCATTTTTGTAGCACAAGCTACTCCTGCCGTTTGTTGCAGCATATCACTCGGTGTTGTTTATAGTGTTTTTGTGTGCAGTGACAGTCTGTTTCTTGCAGTTGCAGCAGTGCAGAACTGAACTGGATCCAGCTTTGCCTGCTCCCCTATATGCTTTGGATAAATGGCTACAGAGTATGGAGGCAGTGCTGTCTGAAGAGCGGGTCAATTTTGAAAACCATGCGAGCGCAGCAAGAGATGCCAGAGGCAAACAAGAGAAGCTTAAGGTTTGCAAGACTACTGTCTCAGTTTAGTTAGATTAATTTTATTTTATTTCATTTCATTTCAATAAGTTCAGTTTATTATCATTAAATCAGTACAGCATAGCGAACAGCTTGCTAAATGTTAAAATCAAAATCACTTATCCATTTCACTACACTAAAGGTAATTTCAAAGAAGTACAAAAATCAACTACTTTATAATGCACTATTTGCACAATAGTATCCACACACCACTTCTAATTAGTGAAATCAGTTTCTTTAATGTGCATGCATTTCCAGCACAGGATATTGCCATGTTACTAATAAGCTGAGTAAGCAAATGTCTACAAACGTTCGGGCATATTTATCATCTTTTAAGGTCCTGCTAGGCGACATGAGTGGGCATTTGGACACACTTCATGAGTTCCAAAACACAGAAGATGGCTGTCAGGTTCCTGCTGAAAAGCTTGATGAAATGAAGAGACGGTATGCATGTACTTCCCAATCTCGGACAGTACTTTCAGATTAGTTAAGCTTTTTTCATACACTCATACAAACTATTCCCATAGTTTCACCAATGTCAAAGTGACAGCAAAGTACCATGGCATTAAACTCGAGTACAAGGAGCAGTGGCACCATGTTCATGAGCTTTTAGACCATCTCAAAAGCAAGCTGAACACCTGGAAGGGACCCTATGGCTCTCAGGAGGCTGTGCGCTCACTTATTCAGGACTGGCATGTAGGTTCCATTGCACTGCTCGATTTTTACTCAAAATATTTCTTCAGTGATGATGGTTTTAGTTGTATATAAGTCTATAAAAACAACTGTTCCATTTTCAGAAACAAGTTTAGGTTAGTTTAGTTTGTTTCTTTTTTTTTGAGCTAAAGTGTTCTTTGCTGCACGTTGAATTAGGACAGCATCAACACACAAGACTTGGTGTCCGTGCTGAAGGCATCTCTCCATGAACTGAAACAGACTGCCAGCCTATACACAAGCAAGGCAGCCCTGGGTGAGCAATTGCATCAGATAAATATAGAAGAAAATGTCTTTATTATTCCATACAAGTCAATTTGATCCTGATGTTATCCTCTGCTCTGCAGCAGAGGACGCTGGGGCTGTGTCCAGACAGGTGAGGGAGGCCGAGAAGGAGGCAGAAAGGACTGGGGAGGCAGCAGTTGCAGTGAGGGACACTATGGACCGTGTGCTGGCTGAATGGGAATCCTACAAAGACTGCTCATACTCATTACAGGTTTTCCTGGAGGGACAGACTGAAACAGCAGGGCAAGAGGTACTGAATTGACTGACTATCCAAGAATGATGCAGTGTGTGTTTAACCCATCAATGGTTGCTTTCTCAGCTCATCTGCTTTGCATGCAGTATTGGTGGTAGTCTGGGAGCCAGTCTGCTTTATAGTGGAATTTTACCATTACGAGAGGGTAGAGTGGGTGTATGGGTTTTAAAACCAGCAAACCATGTGTGTACCATTTGTGGAAAATGACGTTAGCTTTCAAATTTGTGCTGTGCTTTGCAAGTAGATTTTACAACAGATAGAAATGTTTCTACAGTAAGTTGTACAGTAACTGATAGTACAATGAGTTGTTTTTGACCAGATTTTTTAGTATAGTGAATTGTTTTTTTTAATCAACATGGATAACCTTGATCAGAGTTATGTACAGTGAGACCCATAACCAGAAGGACAGAGAAGCTAAGTGAATTGGAACTGTAACTTGTTTTTATTAAACCTCAGAAGTGCCTCTGCCATAGAGCTGCACAATTAATTGAATTTTAATCACGATCACGATTTTGACTGCCACGATTAAATTAAGATGATCGTCTGCGATTTTAATAGCAGCTCTGCTGCATATCAGATCAAACACTTTCTCAGCCAGTCACCAGGGGGCGAAAGAGAGATTAGGGCTTCAGTAAGCTGCCTAAAAAAGGAGCGCGTGTGAGTGAGTGTGAGTGTGTGCGTGCGTGTCTTTGTGTGTGCGTGCGTGAAAGTGCGTGTGCGTGTGTGAGAGAGTGTGTGTGAGCGTGTGCACGCGTGCGTGCGTGTGTTATAGTGTGTGTGTGCCTGTGTGTAGTGTTGCTTTTGTCATCTAAATGTCGTCAGTGAACATTTGTCACGCGACTATAACGAGACGATAACGAAACGAAATATATCATGTGATATTGTTGACGAATAAGAACGAGACTAAATATGGTTTACAAAATAAAAACTGTGCTACATGTTTGTTGACTAAAACTTTTTTTCAACATCTCGTCTCGGGGAGCGGAGAAAAAATTAAGGGGACGCTCGACCTTAGAGTCCCAATACGTCCCAGTACAACCATTGAGAGGCACTGTGAATAAATATAACTAGCGTGAACAAAAGTATTGGGACGCAGGGCCAATATAGTGCCAGGGAGAGAGAAATGGCACACATAAAGTCTCTCTCTCTTACACACAGCATTTTGATAAGTAGCCTTTTCCATATCCATGCAATAAAAGCTGATCCTAAATTGTTCTGATTTGGTTGTGTAGAATATATTTGTTCAGGAGTTTAAAAAAGGTATTCAGGCCAGCACACTGAGGGTGAAGACTTTTACCAGTTTTACAAATGTGGGTTTTATGGCAATACACACACAATTTCATTTTATTTGCACTTTTTAGTAATGTGATGTTCTTTTATTTATTTATTTATTTATTTAAATGTATGTGTATGTACTTCTAAGTTCTAACATGGTTGGTTGGCAAAAAGTAAATTCTAATCAGAGTGTCTTCCGTGTCTGAAATGGATGGGCAGTATTCTTGGGTTTATAAGGTAACAAAAATTTAAAAAAAAGATAACCTTGTTTGAATTATGAAATAGGTTTGACTAAAAGAGCATTTAGATTTGGTCTGTTCTACTAGGTACTTATACTATATTGACTGGGTTAAATAGAATTGCATCACTAAAAAGGAGACTAAAATACAAATGTATTGGTTAAAACTAGACTAAAATGTCATCAGTTTTGCGTATGTGTGAGAGAGTGTGTGTATGTGCGTGTGTGCCTGTGTGTGTATCTTTGGTAAATTTTATTTTATTATTTTTTATCTTTGAGGTTTTATTTTGAACTGAAAGCCTTGTTCACTTACAGTTTGTTTAAAATAGAAAGTGACATAAAAATGTGTTTTACCTTAAATAAGGAATAATTGTGATTAATAATCATGATTTCAATATTGATCAAAATAATCATGATTATCATTTTGGCCATAATCGTGCAGCCCTACTCTGCCATGCCTGTTTGTCATGCAGCAGGCATCCTACAACCTGTCTGAATGGAGCTCCTGCCAAGCCAGGCTGAACAAAGCAGGCAACTTCTTGACTGAGGTGACAGACAGCTCCACTAGCTACACTCTGGCACATGAGCTCAGTACACTCAACACAAAGTGGGCTGACTTCATCAAGAAGACCAAGTTTGTGAGTACAAAGGAAGAGCTGCATATTTGACACTGCATATTTTAAATATCTTTTATCTTAAAAATTGCCTCTAGTCTGTGGCCTCTTCAGTAGATTTTTTTGACTGCTACAGTTTTAGTTAAACGATGTCTAATTAAATGCCATGCTTGCTAAGATTCAGTTGTCAAATTTGAACTTATATATACAACAAAGACTGATTTGAATGGTCATAAATTATGGATTTCTTTCATATTACATGGGTGCTATATTAATAGTTCTTTTCCTGACAAATGCATAGAACCCTAACCAAATTATACAACATTTGAGCCCTGCATTTGTTTTTCTATCCTCTGTATAGTTGCCATATATTTTGCATGAAGTCAATATCTCTTACTTTGCAGGCAGTGGCACCTCAGCAGCCCAGCAGCATAGCCCCATCAGCTCAAGCCACACACACGCTGCTTCAGGAAGCAGGCTGGACGCTGAGAGAGGCAGTGCAAGTGTCCTCTGGAACTCTACATACATACAGCAAGAAACTGCAGGTACCTCTGTTCCTCACCTCCCATGGCATTTATCATTTACATTTACAGCATTTATCAGACGCTTTTATCCAAAGCGACCATGGCTAACACAGAATTACTGTAGTGTTTCACTTTGTCTGATTACCAAGCAATTTCTCCTTGTAAACTGTCGTTTCTGCACTGTCACATCTGTCTGATGTCTGTGTTTGTATTTCTCTGTCACACTTTTTCCAGGTCTTGGCAAAGAAGATGTCAGAGTTAGATTTGGACTCCTTATCACTATCTCTAGAATTTAGTGAAGAAGCACTGCAGAAGCTCAAAAGCACACTTCCAGAGGTGGTACTTTTGAAAGGAAACTGCACACCACTTTATCTGAGATGTTTGTCCAAATGCAACAGTACCTGACTGTTTATGCTGGGCCTGTCAGATGACAATTTTGCATTCAGCTTTCTGCTTTGCAATGTTAACGTTGTTGTTAATTGTTGTTGTTAATTTTTAACCATTTACCTTCATTTTGGAATTTAAACTTAAATTTAAATGGATGATTGTTAGAATATTATTTTCAATTTGATAAATGATCTGATGATGACTCAGTAAAACTAAGCTTCATTTGGTCTCTGGTTGGTTGTTTTCAGATTTAGACATACTTTTTTTAGGCTGTTGCACAGTTTGGACAGAATTATGTCTCTCCAATGTCAATCACTTCACATTGCTGCTCTGAATTAAGATCTAAAACCTCCCATTTGTGTGATGCTGTCAGCTCTGCAGGAAGTAAAATTGATCTGCGGTTGTGTTTTGTGTGTGTATCGGTAAGAAGATGAGAGAGGCTCTGAGCAGGGCAGAGCAGTCTTGTGAGGGCCTGCAGAAGAGGACGTCTCTGGTGGAAGGAAAGCTTGCTGAGCTGGGCCACTGGAACACAGAGGCAGTAGAAATCTGCCAACAGTTGCAAGAGTGGCATCATAGACACAAAGAACCTTACCCCAGAAACAAAGTAAGCATAAAAATCAGTACATTTCAGTGTTAAGAGTAATTTTTACAATGTCAGGTCATTTCAGAGAGGACCTTAAAATGAATTGTTTCTAGTCACTAATCAGCAGAGGACTGCAGCTGGAGAGCGAGGTGGTGACAGAAGGACAAGACCTGCAGTCTTGGCTGGAGAATGTGCAGAAGAGCTCCTTACTGCCCTACTTCAGCATTTCTGCCCTACAGAAAAGAGTGCAATGCACTGTCAAACAGTGTCAGGTAACTATGAAATAGAAATATTAAATGTCTTTTGATTGGTATGTGTTTTTGATATTTCATTTATATATTTTGAGGGGATATGTATAGATAAACATATATACATGTATATGAACAGGCAGCAAAATCACATAAGGCTTTATTAAAAACTGATTTGCAACCGATTTCCATGGTTAGACCTTTAAAACAGAGATAAAACAAGCAGATAAAACATTATACACGATACATTGAATAGAAATAATTCAGCTGTTAAAACATCATATTCTACGATAGATACTATTATAAATGCCAGGAAACTAATATGAGCAATTTTGCTATTAGAGTAAGTCTGGGTGACAGACCCTCAAGTTTTATTTCAGTCAGAATTGCATCCTGAGTCATAAAACACCTCATTTTCCCTATTATCCCTTTATTAGGAGGTTACAGAGATTCTTACAGGTATGGGATTAAAACACGAAGGGGAAACTCAAGGTCAGCCCCCACCTAAGGTTATTGTTCATGCGTATACCATTCCAAAGGCCCAAGCAGGAACCGTATGGACACATGAAATTCAGGCCTCCATGACTTCTCAAGAGAGGATAACTCAGCATCAAAGCCTGCAGAATTATGATTGTTGTCAGGTTCAGAAGCAGTTGATAGCCAAACTTGTTGCCCAACTCCAAGTGCTCTCGCTGGGCCTTCCTCATGATGAGCCCGATGCTCTTCTGAAAGATGAAGATGGAAAGCTCAAACAAAAGAGTCCGATGGAGACTAAGGTTTTAACTTTAGGCCTGAATCAAACTAGCATGTCACTGGAGACACCCCAACAGCACTCAGGCTCTGACAGCAGCTCTCAAAGCATGTGCAAAATTCCAGTAACTTCACAACAGCAACATACCGACACTCGATCCACATCTAAGCCTCAAACCACAACTACTATCCTACAACAGCAGCATGATCCTCTTGCAAAGGATCAGTCTTTTCCTGAGATATCACACCCACGTTTCAAGACATCACCACAAGCTCAGGCCAAGCTACACGCACAGTGTGACACACCCACACACACCCAACATGGAATGAAACCCCACGCTTTAAAACAAGCCCAGACCCAGCCAAAAGCTCGGCAGAGACAGCGAGGCCAAGGCAAAACTCCAGGTACTGCCCACATCCCTGGGCAAACTGAAGTGTACACTAGAGCCCAGGCCATGGCTAGGAGTCGTATGGAGAAGGCCAAACAGCGTCTGCATGAACATATAGAAGAGGTCATCACCATCTTCAGCAACAGGGTAATATCTGAAGAGCAAGCCAGGAGGAAGCAGGTATATCCAAATACATTACAGGAGAAAAATGGCACATACTTGACACCTTTATTTTTACAAGTGTAACTTGCAGTACAATTGCAGTAAATATATGATATGGTAAAAAAATATTTTCTACCTCTAGGGGGCACTGCAGCAGCTTGAGCCAGCAGTGTTAGACGAGTTTCTAGATGCTGTAGAGGGCTTAAGAGCTTTCTGTTCTGAGGTCCAACTCAGAGACGTGAATCATCTCTCTCTGTCTGTCAGGGCCCAATGGGAGGTAAATACATTTGCTAAACAGGCCTTACTCTGCATTAACTAGTAGTATGTTGCACTGATTTTAATTCAAACCTGCAGTGAACTGACATGTAGAACTCCTTGGGCTGACTGGATTTAGAAGGATTAATGGATTGTTGTGAGTGGTTTAGGTTCTGTGTTTGTGATTAACTGTGATCATCCTAGAGCACCTAGTTGTTCACTATAGTTGTAACTCTGTGGGGGTAGCAGGGAGCAGAACCAACAACCAATCAGTGCAAGTTCACTGCCAACATATGTCTGTATGTAGGTACCCAAGTAATATCACAGAGATCATAGCAGAAACATGGAATGACTGGCTGTTACAATTATTTATATAATTCCTTTGAGGTGCATCTAAAAACTGTACTGTGTCTTACTGCCTAGGCTGTGTGTTCAGCAATAAGGTCCTTTCTGCCTGATTTGTGGCAAGAGGTTCAGCGAAGGGAGTCAATTAACATGGCTGTTTTGAAATGTGAGATAGACACTAACACTGGCTGTGTTCCAGACCAAGCGTGCACTGAACAGGTACCTTAACACTGCATGTCCTTATGTGCATACACTGCATTAGCTTCTCCGCAGCACCACTGTTTCTGCTTGCTCTTCACTGCAGGAGGAGCGTATCTTTTTTGCTTGATAATTCATTTACTCTGTTTTAGGATTTTATTTATTTCATCATTTGACAGGTGCACTGCAGAGTAACATTCTCACATACAGTGTGACACGTGTAATGTATATAGGACTAGATAAAGTAAATGTGCATATATTTAATGTCGTACATATAACGTAATTTACATTTCTACATTAAAATGTTTGCCATTTAATGTTCGCCAAGCTAAGACAGCAGCCACATATATCCTGCAGCAATGGTTCTTAAATGAAATTCATTGCCTCAAGGTTTTTGAAATGTGCATGTGGTGACTGGATCATACCATAGAGCAGGCAGAGTGAATGACTGCCCTGGAGATGTGTTAGTACATCATACTGTGCAGTCTTCCCGCCCTCCAGAACTGGCATCTGCCCCCATTCCTTAGAGATAACGAGATGAATTACAATTCACTAGTTAAAAATTTAAACACATCCACGTGGGCCTGCTCTGAATGTTGTGGAGAGGGGGGGGGGGGGGGGGGGGGGGGGGGGGGGGGGGGGGGGGGGGGGGGGGAGGGGGGGGGGGGGGGGGGGGGGGG
>JBBJLR010137286.1:0-16725 GCA_037577145.1 Brachypetersius gabonensis | reverse complement strand
TGATTAATAATCGTGATTTCAATATTGATCAAAATAATCGTGATTATCATTTTGGCCATAATCGTGCAGCCCTAGTATAGGTTTCACAGGCTTTCAAAACCGGTCATAAATCCCAGTGTGCCGTACATGTTTACCAGTTGCTATCTGCTAGTGTAGAATAACACTCTTAGAGAATGTTTGTGCAGGAAAGAACTTCATTAACACCCTTATCTCTTCATCACTGAGCTTTCATAATCGAATTTATCTCAGACTTGCATGTTCTATTAGTTCACTTCTCCCTTTAAACCTTCCAGAGCAAGCGGTTAGTAGGTCCAACATGTGGTTTGCATCTTTCTGTGGAATCTTAATGATGTGAATGCTCATTTCAGTTGAGTTGTGAGCGGATATTGTGGATCACACATTCTGCACTGAGCCTGCTGTGGCTCCCAGTGCGCACAGTTTGCCAGTTGGTGTTCCCAAAAGATCTCCTGGATTTCAGAGATCATGTGCATTAGACAGACTCTAAAACGTTCATACACAAGCACACTAAGTCACATTATACAGTGCAAACCCAAGCATTTATGTGTCTGAAAGTGAAATGTACAACCTGCATGCATTCTCTGCTGGTGTTTATATGATAACTGTATTTTAACAGTCTGGGCCTGTCCTTCCTCCTGCGGGATCAATTAGAATCCAGCCTGCAGTGCTTCACTACCTCTATAAGCTCCACTGCAATATATATGTGTGCATGTGTGTATCTCTGTGTGTGTGTGTGTGTGTGCTGGAGCTCTTGTGTAAGGATGTGTATTCCTCTGTGATTCCTCTTTAAGGCAGCTGCCCTACACACTGCAGTCAAGGTTACTCCAGTGTGGAAGATGATGGGCTGCGGTATCCAGGGAACAGTGAAGACCTCATCCATCCCATAATATATGGTACAAACCTCATAGCTTCTCTCTCTCCTTCACATTACTGCGTACTTTTGCTCAGACACAACCGCTATTTGGTCAATAGGAAGCGAAGGCTTAGAAATGCCATTTTTCTGGTAGCCCATGCTTTTGCTTTTCTAGGGGCTAATATTTTAATATGATAAAAATTGAAAATAACATGTCTTTCAGAACAGAAACAAAGAAATAGCTCTTTTGGGTATTTGGACACATATACAAAAATACATTACAACAATGCCAATGAGTAAATAGCATCGATTTTGAAATATAATTGATCAGAATACTGATTAATGTTCGAGTATTATGTGTAGGATACTCAACACTGATTCAGGAGTACTCTCAGCCCTACACACAGCCCCCAAAACACTTGATCCAACTAATCAGTTAATTACCGAGCCCACGCTGAGTTAAAGTGGGTGTGTTGCGGCAGATAAATCCAGAAAAGTGCAGGGAAGGTGTACTGCAGGACTAGCTGGGAAGCCTTCGCAGAAGAGCAGCATCTGTTACTGCAGAAAAGTGTGAACAAACTGCAAACTTTTGAACACACAGGGTTTCTGGGACTAGCTTCTCCATTAAAAAAGCTTTCAAATTGTTCGCTGTTTATCATGCATTCAAGATTCTTTATTTGTCATATACAAGGGTATACAAGTACAACAAGTAGTGAAATGTTCCCCTGACAGAATTTACAACAGTGAAGTCTATACTCAGTTGCACAGCCATGCTGAGGACACGACGTACTGACATTTTGGATATAAACAGTGCTGAGGATTGTGTGAAAATCAGTAATGGTCCCATGGGTTCATCACAGCTAATGAAGTGTGTGCTGTGTTTCAAGAGGCAAACTCTAAAGGCTACTGCTTTAAGATCAGCATCAAAATGAGAAAGGCCAGATTAAAAGTTCAAACATGCAGAATTCTGGAGTAAAGGTTTATGGACAGATGAAATTCTGCATCAGTAGTCCCCTTTCATTTGTTATTGTTCTCTTGGCTTAGATACCGATGTCCTCCAGAGGCAACAGTGATGTGCAGTTCGTAATTTTTTTCTCGGCTTTTCGACTAGAACTCATCCATCATTCTCAGAAAGCCGGCACCTGGTTGACTTCATGAACAAAATAATCCCCGGCCCAAGCCAAATCCACCACCAACAGCTTTACTATCATTCAACCATTAACCCAAACTCACACCTACTTGACCCTAGAGATGGGGGCACACTGATTTCAGCGATTTACTGTGGCGTAAACGCACTCAGGAGTATGTTCCGGCCAGGCATGCAATTCCACTGGAATGTTTGAGGCATAGACATTATTTTTCACTTTAAAAGAAGCTTTTTTGTATGTGTTTGTTCTTGCAAATTTCCACTATACATGTAATGGGGACCTGTGTGTCACATTTACGGCAGTAAAGGATTACATTTCATATCATCCCTAGAGTTGACTCCCATAGCAGACGTTATTTAAGGAACATATTCTTCACTTTAGATGTTACAGTTTGGATATCAACTCCTTCAGTAAAAAAATGATTGTCTCTTTCAGAGAATTACTTCAGTTATATGTCAGGTTTCCTTTAGCAAAAACAAAATATGGTCCCAGTCACAGTCCTCCATCGCCAGAAGAGAAGAATTTGCCTTGCTCTCTCTCAGGTGGGTAGGATGGCCCTTCCTCTCCAATCAAGACTCACCATTACACTGTCAGCTGATATAAGCAGGATAAGTAGCAGTAGGATACTTTCTGCCAGCAAGTACACAAGTTAACATGAATAGAATAAATACAAACAAACAAGAAAGCATTAAATAATATCAAGATTTGTGTTGATTGTAAAACTTTTGTGTGCTTGTTAGAAGAACACCAGTTCGATGCCTCATGGCTTTGCATGGACTTGTGAAACTCCATCAGCAGCTCCTGATTTAATCTAATGAAGTATCGATTTAGCTGAACCAGGTATTTGAGGTATTTGATGAGAACTACATTGTAATACTGGGCTTCCAAGAGGAGAGGTCTGGGAATGATTTTGCAAACAAAGACACATAAATTCACTATTTACAATATTAATATTCTTTGTATACATTTGAATATTTGATTTAAAACATATACTGCTCAGCTAAACAGATTTAAAATAGAATTTTCTCAGATGCCTCAAGACTTTTGCACAGTTCTGTATGTTCAACCCTTCTAACACTATTAGTATCATAAAATTGGTGTAACCCTGACAGTTGGAATTGGACCTGCAGCAAAACATCAGTGTGCATTACTCCTTTATTATTTTCACTGTATTATAACAATACTACTAACATCGAAAAACAATTATTTTGATCACGGATGCTTTGAAGGAAAACCGCCACACTCTTCAATCGCCCTTTGTCTTGAATGTGCACCTGAAACTGCTTACTAAGGTTGTCAAAAAATCGATTCTTAGATACTAATTTTAGTATCGAGTTCGATATCAATTGGCACTGGTATCGATACTTAAATGCCAGTTTTGCATCTGCCAGTTCACGGAAATTGCCAATTTTCCACAGGCACTGCAGCGAGCAGCCCCTCCCCCGGCTACCTGGAAGATCCAGTGTTTACATGAAATGCCCCGTAACTCAACCCGGAAACAACCAAGTGCCACGAAATTTTACACAGACCCTCAGCTAGTGTTGCTTTCTCAACTAAAATTTATCACGTGACAAAAACGAGACAAATGCAATGTCAATGCTGGTCATGTGACAATAACTATATATTATTATAATAACAATATAATAACAAAATATATCATGTAGTATTGTTGACAAATAAGAACGAGACTAAAACTTGAACTAGTCTGTTTTCTCTCCCCCTGTAGTATCGAAAATAGTATCAAGAATAGTATTGAGTTTGAAATTTCAGTATCGTGACAAGCCTGCTACTTGCAACAAACAGGGAGAGGTCCAGTGTGTGAAGTGGGGGTGTATATGGTCAATGTATTCTCCATCATATAGGCCAGCTAACAATGACATGTTTCAAACAGTAAGTGGGTGCTGTGCTGCAATGGTGTGTTTAGTATGT
The DNA here is from genome assembly GCA_037577145.1 of Brachypetersius gabonensis. NCBI lineage: Eukaryota > Metazoa > Chordata > Actinopteri > Characiformes > Alestidae > Brachypetersius > Brachypetersius gabonensis. Next base: position 12,777 of record JBBJLR010137286.1, on the reverse strand, counting down.
AGGTGGAGAGCACTTTAGAAGATGTACCCCCTACAATTCACCCTAGAATGAAAGTTACTTGAGCAGCAAAATACAAACAGTGGAGGCAATGCATGAATAATGTATAAAGGAGGGCTTTAACAATAAATCCACCTTTACTGACATTTCCTTTTTATTCCAGTTTAGTCATCTCCAATTCTACCTGCTTGTTTGGGACTCAATCACAATACAACCAGTGCTGTGAGAGTGAAAGATGGTTCATCCTTATTCTGACACATACATGTGGCTCTTGGACTCCTGGCCACAGATCACAACCTGCAGCCATGTGTGGTGTGAAAAAAACCCAGACAAGTTCACCCTCCACCTCAGTAAATCTGGAGATCATCCCCGGGAGATTTTAACATGAACACTAAGCACTGTCATGCACTTTGACACTACAATACAGGTAAATACATGTCGGATCATTTTCCTGCTTTCCAGATGGTGCCATACCAAGGTCAAAAGGTCAGTCTGTGTGTGTGTGTGTGTGTGTGTGTGTGTATGTGTGTGTGTGTGTATTCTTGTTCTTTCCAGACCCTTCATAAACAATCATTATGAATGGAGACCTTTATAAAAACTGTATCATTTGTGTTCTACCTGCCGTTGGGTAGAATATAGGCCTATACAGACTCATTATTCATCATTTAACACACTGTGATTGGACCAAGCGGATCGGGGCTTGCCCTGTATTTGTCAACAGTCCATTAGAAGCTCATTGTGGTTACAACAGTCCCCCTGAGTTACTCTAAGAAAGAAATGCATGGCTGGGACTTCACAAGCAACTGTTTAATTATTACTTGGTGCAGTTAACTGTTAGGGAAAAAAAAGTAATTATACAGTTTATATGGTGCTCCATACTCTGAATGCAACAAAACTGCTTCTAAGATCTTTAATGAATCAGCAAAAGTTTGATTATTTGCTGAGCAGACACAGTCCAGTTCACAGTGAGAGTGTACTTGGATGCTTTAGATAATGCTATTCAGATTGAAATGCAATCACAGCATCACTGAAACTGAGCAGTGAATGTTCAACGCTGGAAAAGTAGCCAAACGTGCATAATTACAAAAAGAACAAGCAGGTTTGCATGTCCATTCAGTGCCACTCATGTCCGGACTGTTCAGTCTTGAATCCAGCCATCCATTCTGTTTAGAGTAAAACAGCCGCGCAGGTCCATCGCCATCCCCACGCTCATGCATCATTACTGTAGCACTGACAGCCAGCATACAGCATTATCGATATAGGAGCATGCCTGTGCCCGGTCAACAATGAGCGCCCACACTATGATCAATGTTTATCGTAGTTCTGGGAGATGTTTCTCCACTGGCAAGATCCATAAGAAGTTCAGCTGTGTAATCTGTGCAAACTTTCTTAATATAGCAAATATATTTGTGGTGCTATGACATACTAGATATACTGCATAAAGATTCTAGGTATGACTGTAAGGCCTGCATTGTAGTTACGGGTCACCCTGAGGCCTGGTCAGACAACAGGGAATGTGGAACAGGAGCAAAACTTCTTCATTTGTAATCCTGAGGACAGCAAGACAGGTGAGTGGAAGTGAGGGCACATGTGTGTGAGAGAAAGTGTGCAGCTGCAAAATGAACAGAATAATAAAATATTAACCCAGATGTGCCTCAGAGCACACAGAGCTCAGGAACAACATCTACTCGGGATTCAACAGCGCTACAACACAAAGTGTGTTATGTTAACAAACTGCCATCTGCTCTTCTCTAATCGCAGCAGGCCTCAAGCTCACTACAACCACAAACTAACTAACGTCTGTGAACATGAGGCTAACTCGAACTAACACCATTAAAACCTCACACATGCCTTAACAACAGACTCCATTCATAGACAGTGGCAAGTCTCCTGTTCTTGATATTGGCCGAATGTGCTGTGCAATGACGTTTTGTCTAACGTAGACTTTTTAGAAATAATCATCCATAAAGAACAAAATACCAAACTCCTGAATTTTTGAATGCACCCCAAAATTATTGGAACACCCCTTGAGGTACATGTTCCTCAGTTTATGGACCACTAGAGTGTCATCACTCAGGGAGCTTTGGTACATTCATGTATTAATGCAGTGAAATATACCATCATACATTCATAAATACAAAATTTAGCCATTCTGACCTTTAGAGATTCTGCCCAACAGTTTTTCCTTTTTCAAAATGGAAGAAGCATTAAATTGGTGGGGACAATAAGATCTGTATTATTGTAGCTGGATTAGTCTTGATTGACACTAGGGTTGGAAACTGAAGGTTGGTTTCAAATAAAAAAAAAACAATAAAAAATCCCAGGTACAATGAGGTTTTTTTTCGAATTGAGGTTTTGCTTATCGGCTCCTTATCTGAAAGGACATGCATTGTTATTTCTGTGTATAGCATAGTGTATTTTTATATTGAGACTTTTTTCCCTACAGATTTTTTTAACTTAGATTTTATTTAGACTTCATATTTTACATTGCTCTGTGTCTTCTGATTCTGATTTGCCAGGACCTGTTTTAGGTGAATAGGTCAAGCATGAACATATTAATACTTAATTTTTTGGTTGGCTTTTTACTCCCATTGCTTCTGGGACATTCTGAATGTTCAGATTTTTGTTAGTTAAACATCTGTCTTGCTTTTTTTACATTTGTAATTTCACCATATTCCCACAGACAGCCTGGACTGAAAGGTCAGTGTTATGTGACAGTGCAGTAATAATCTGGTGCACAGCTGTATCTACAAGTAGGTTTTACTACTTCATTAACATGAAGCGGGCTGAAACAGGACCACTATAACTACGTTTAGCCAATTACAGAAGGCCAACCAGTTAGAAGGCCAATTAGTGAAGACTAGATGCATACAGCAGATTTATACTAGATTAAAATCATACCTCAATTATTACAGTCGGATTATAAAAGCTAGATGTTGCAGAGTCATAAATAAAATCTGGAATAAAATCATTGCATCTGTAAAAATGGTGCATGCTTCAGACTCATCTTAGTTATAATTCACCCACTTAAACTATATAACCTCCTAAAGTAGTTCAATTTCAATGTTTTCCAAATTCGCCTGGTGCCATATCTGTAAAAAAAAAACCCAACACTGCCACGCTGTTAAACGGCAGCTAAAATCAGGCAAACTAACAAAAATAACACAATTAGCCACTCAGACTTTTTTGGGTATAAATTTAGTTTGCATTTATGTATTCATGCCGACATCAGACTCCTCCATCAAGCACACGCGTGCGCACCCACACATTCACTAACACGCACACCGTGCTGTTCAGTGAAGAATGATGGGGTGGGTGGAATAACTGGCAGCCTTGCAGGCACCTGAGTGGGAGTGAAGAGAGAGTAAAGGAAAATGAAGAAAAGAAGAAAAAAAAAAGGAAACACATAAATCGGAATTTGATTCAGTAACAAAGGCATATATTAGGGTCACTACAGAAACCAAAAGTTACTGTGATCTTCAGATAAGGGAGGTTTTCAGACGAAATGGAACCAAAAAAGCTTTTGTAAATGGGGGAAACTCGCCTTGTGCCAGAAAGGGCACTATACCCAGTGGGGTACTTGTTTGAGCACCTTTAGCCCCACCCTGTGCTCATGACTGGCATGGAAAAAGTCCTTCCCCGTGCACCTTACAATACAATGCACCTAGATGTCTATTTTTGATAACTGACTGTGAATAACTTGTCTGACAGTAATTGAGAGGGTTTTTTTTTTTAGAAAAACCTGAGGGACTGATCAGTGATACAGGTTTAAATTTCCATTCACCATTTTCAGCTGAAATCTTTCTACTCTTACAAGAAAAAAGACTGTCATATGCAATCGTTTTCTTCTATGCTCTAAATGTCTATTCTTAACTGCCTATTACCACAAGAACATGTTTAAAGCACGGCAAGTGCACACAAAGTTCTCTTTCTGTGTATGTTAAGCCTGCAGCTTCTGGATCATCTCTTTATTTAGCGCAGTCTCTGGAGGCTTGGCTTTTCTCGGTGGTGTGAGGGTTTCTCTGGATGGTGTGTGATGCAGTCCGCCCCCATGTGAGAGGAGCCCACTCACAGCTAAAAATATCCCCAGCGAGGGCGCAGTGCCGTGGGGTTCACGCAGTCTGCCGGCGGCCTCTGAGCATGAGGAAGCCTCACACTGCTGACACCGGGCCAAGCTGGAGCCCAGCTCTCAGAGCAAAAGAGAAATCCTTGAGGAAGACTGGTGTGAGAGCATCTGACCTCAGTCCATTAGAGCAGATCGTTTTATATGTCGTTGAGGTTTCCATAGAAAACTCATTTGAAGTTCTAATGGGTAAATATGAGCAAGATTGTTGATGCTTTGATGATCTGAGCCACATAAGCCCCATTTACAAATGTACATTTACCAAGGAATCCAACAGTAATTAAATCCAACAGAAAGCAGTGGGAACATGAGCAAGAGCCCATTGTCCATTTCCTAGAAAATCTGTAAACAGAAGCTGTCAGGTTATTAGGAAATACCATGACGACTAGATCACAGCCAGCAGAGTGGATTGATTCATAGATGTTTTTGTGTTTAGAAAAAAGTGAATTAGTTTTGTTTTGAGAATGTTGCCATAAGTGCATTTGGGACCTGAAAAAAAAGTGCAGCGCATGACCATGACTGGGCAAAAGCATTCCTTGAGTTTTCATTCCTTGAGAGAAATATGTCATGGCGTGTATTTTCGTACACAGTTCAGAAATAAAGGTGCTGCTGGCCATCCATGAGGACAGCAAAATCTTAACTGTTAATGCAAGTTAAGTTACTATAAATGTTTAACATTTAATGCGAAATATTCACACAATATAAGGAACGTCTGGTGTTTTCAAATGCCACAAAAATAGGCCCGACCAGTCAAACTCATGTGCCTCTTGTCTTGGATAATACTGAGATCTGAGATATTATATAGATATTACGATGTAACTGATAATGTTCTTATCGGTTAAACATTCCTAGAATTAGTATTTTTACATAACGCACTCTTTTCAATCTTCTCAGCTTATTTTTACATTTCAAAAAATGTTAAATAGACACTAACTGGCTTGAGCAACGACACAGTTTGTAAAACACTGACGAAAAACTATATGATCATGTAGTTTCTCATATATATTTTCCATGTGGCAGTATTGCTGAACTTTGTTCTAATTTATCCAACCTCAGAAAACTTAATATTACCATACATATCATGTGTCAAATGACATTTGCGATGGAGTGACATTTGCAATCATTTTATAAGGTAATATTGAAGAAGGGAGAGAGACAGACAGATGGAGAAATAGACAGAGATAGGGGTCAGTGGGTTACAGGGGTCTTTTGCTTCCACTTTGTAATTGAGTTGAAGCAGAGCAGGTTTGCGTATCAGCGCAGTTCACCTTGAAGCAAGAGACGTGCTTCTCAGAATTATCCGCATTCACTGAAAGTCACCTTATGATGGCCCAGAATGCATAGCTGCCGTGTATTAAGGTCACCTGCATTGCAGGTCCAGAGCAACTAGGACAAGGGACAGCCCATATGTGTATGAGTGTGTGCTTCAGTATGTGTGTGTGTGTGGTGGGGGGGATGTGTGTGTTTCCTTTGGGAGATCCTTTGGAACAAGAGTCTGAGTGGACTCTCAGTGACTCAGCTGGAGTAGGAACTCTTTTCTCCATGGCCTGGTTTCAAAGAGACTTACTGCAAAACAATATTGCTGAAACATTAGTGCTGAAATTTCCCTGAGCTGTGAATTGATGTGTTTGCTGCTTGGTAGGACAGGCTGTGTTAACATCAGTGCTAATGCAGCAGTTCTCCCACCACCTTCACCTGCATGCAGGACGTGTCCAAAAGCATCCAGACTCGCCACGCCTAATTAGAGAATTCAGCTACTTTAAGGTGCCCTAATTGCTGACACATGCGTTCGGTTCCATAGAAAAGCATTTCCAATGGAGAAAGAAGCTCTTCAACAGCCACACAACAGCCCAAGGTCACCACACCCAACTGCACTGTGTTCGCTAGAGTGATGCACTTAGAATGGCATTTGTGATCCAAACCTAATCAACCAACATCCAACCTGACCTCACTAATGCTTTTGTGGCTGAATACAGTCAAACCCTCACAGCAGTGCTCCAAACTCTAGAAAGGCAGAAGCTGTTACTGCAGCAAACGTGGGACAAGCTCTCTATTAATACTTTTGATTTCAAAACAGTGGGATGAGCAGCTGCATATGGCTGCCATTTCCCAGAAAGCCTCATCCGTCCCATAGAAAAAAAGCACAGAATGTACAAACTTTAAGCCAATTAAAGCTGAGGATCTGTAACAACATCAGCCTAAGCTTTCTCAGGCCAGCTTAAAAAGACCTTCAGAAACTCCCCTTGCTCATTTGTATTATTCTATATATACTTAAAATCATTACATTAAGCAGTCTTTTACATTTCAACTGGAAAAGAAAAATCACTTTAACTGAGTGAGCAGAATCCTTACAAACCACATTTCCCACAAGCCAGTCCAGCACTGGAGAGCACATATCCGATGAATAATGAAAAGAGGAACTGGCCTTTGATGGATGACAGAACACACATACACACACACATCCACACACACACCGTTTCCACAGAAAGAATGTCAACAAATGACTTTCATTCTCGTTCTCTTATCGCTCTCATACAGACATACAGTGCCGCGAAAAAGTATCCTGATTCACTCTAATGCTATTTGTCTCACTTACTTTGAAACCGACCAATTTAAATGTAAGACAAAGACAGCCAGAGTAAACAAAAAAAATGATTTCATTTACTGAAGGAAAAACATTTTTCAACACCAACTGTCTCTTAACCAAATTAAGTTGATAATAGGAATCAGTTAGACCACACAAACCCTAATTCCTGTCAGCCCTGGTGAATCTAAACATTTCCTATATAAAACTTTTCCATGTATGTGAAGTGGGTGAAACGGACTCAACAAGCAGCACAGCCTTTAATAACAAACAAAACACCAGAAGAAATGAAACGTCTTTGAAATACATCTGGAAATGGTTACAAAACATAGCTAATGCTCTGGGACTTCAGAAAAACATAATGAGAAACAGTCCAAATAGAGAAGACTTGCAACACTGCAGTGGTGAATCTTCCCAGAAGTGGCCGCCCTACCAGAACCCTTACGAGAACACAGCCATGACGCATCCTGGAAGTCACAAAAGAACCCGGTTGAACCTCTAAGGAACTGGGAGCCTTTGAAAGCCTCTGGTATGGTCAGTGTTCATGTCACCAGCATTAGAAACAGACTGGGATAAATGGCTTTCAAGGTGAAAATCACTGTTGTCTAAGAGGAACGTTAAAGCTTAGATAAAAAGTATGTGAAAGACCCCTTTGCTTTTGGAAAACAGGGCTCTTGTCACATACGGCGACACAGTACTTTACATGCACACCATGCCAGCAGTCAAACAGGGTGGGGTGGGGGGGTGGGTAGTTGTGTGAGGATGCTTTGCTGCCTGGGTGTCTTGCTGTACCTGATGGAACCATGAATTTTCAGGTCTCTACTAGAAAACTGGGTTATATAGCAGGACAAAATAAACAGAATTTGGAGCGGCCTAGTCAAAGTCCTGCTTCAACATCATTCATAAGCATTCCCCTCACCAATCACCCTCTCACAACACAGCTTTAACAGAACCATGGTCTCTCTGTGTTGGGAGGTTTTCAAGAGAAAAATAACAATCAAGCAAAACTAACCCATCCAGCTTAGCCTAAAGCCAGCAATCCGTCTGCTTGCCTGTCAAATCTCTGTATGTCCATTCATCCAACCTGTCATGCCAGCATCCCCACGTTGCACATCTTTTCGAGATCTCAAATAAGAAAAACAACTCACAATCAAAAAGATTGTGATAACCTTGAGAAACTACTTGTTCTATTCTGACCACATAAAGAGATAAAGAAACAAATGTAAAAAAGAAACAATATAAATCCACCTGCTTTAGCCTGCGCATGCTACTAACTGCAGCATTAGCAGTCAGCTGGTGAAGACCTGCTCACTTTCTTATTCTTCACCTCCATTCCCGGCAGAGAAAGCACAGAGAAAACGGCAGCAGAGCACAGGCTATAGAAAGGACAGAAAGGAAGGAAGAGCAGAGAAAAAGAAGGGGCCTCAGTCGAAAACACTCATGCAGAGATTGTAAAAGAACGAGTAGCTCTTACACACAGACATACACCCATGGAAATTCACACACAACCGCCCTAATCAGAGCTCCCATGGAACACATAATGATTTGTTTGCAGGTTTCGAGAGGATAAACAGATGCACTTGACGAATAAAAATAATGATGCCATTGTGTGGTGAGTGGGAATGCCAATGGCTGGAGGATGGACGAGGCGTTGAACATGCAGGACGAGTCCAACACACCAGACACAAAAGAACACACTTCACTCAAAGGTCTCCGAAAAAACACATGGGCACAAACCGCCGCTTCGAGTGGACAGCACAAATAACCAGAAAGGCGTTTGCTCTCTTTTGCTCTTTTATACAGACCTTTCATGCACTCTTTATTAAATAACTGTAATATAACAGTATGACTGTAACTTTTGATTGAAACTTCACAAAGGGTGGCCTAGCAGAAATACCTCAGCATTAAAGGCAGAATGACAAAAACAGGCTACAGTTTGTTTTATTTGTGTGCAAAGGAATAAAGTGAGGCGAGAAAGAAATTTAATTGTAGTTCTATATTTTTTAGGACCTAAAATAGAGCGCAACTTATACAGCCAGTCATCCCATGCCAAGAGAACATTCATTCATTAATTCATTCACTGTAATCCTTACTATGGTTCCCTGCCTGGGTAGCCGCGACCCTAGGGGCTCGTGGCAGGGACTTACCCTGGGTGGGACGCCAGCTCACCACAGGGTGCACATACACACACAGACACACACAGTCACACCTTCGGTCAATTTAGAAGCGCCAATTCACCTGATACGGATGTCTTTGGACTGTGGGAGAAGACAAGAGAACATATTACATTAATATTACATTAATATTGCTGGCTGAACATATGTGAAATATGTGTCCTTCAGGACTAAATCAACGGGCTGATCTCCTGTGCATCCATTTCCTCACATGCATGGGCCTCGTGGGCCTCTAAATTCTGTCAACACAGGTGTGTGACACCAGCGTGCCAGATTAAAATCGTTTTAAAGTAATGAATGTAGACGGGGAGAATAAAGTAAGGAGAAAAACGGCGGCAGTGAGCAATGCAGGGTAAAATCTGTGAGAAATAACAATATCAAAAACATCAAATACAAAAGCAAATGGAGATTATGAGCACTTTCTTGAAACATTTCAGTCTCTTCAATCTCTTCAACTTTTTGCAGTTCAAAAATTTCTCAAGTCTAATAAAAATACCCAACTTGTCGAGATTCTAACTCTTTCTGATTATGTAATTTCGACCGTTCAGGCTAAGCCACAGGGTCAGGTAAGATATTTTCAGAGTGAGTGGAGGAGAAAGAGATAGAGATAGAGAGAGAGAGAGGGTGGAAAAGATCAATTCACGAAGATAAGTAGAGGCGCTCTAAAGCTTTGAGCTGCTGCCAAACATCCTTTGAAACCAGCGCATGTAGACATACAGCTTCATGAAACTACTCTGACTTTACTGACTCCTTCTCAGCCCACCAGAGGCTAAATGCTGCCTGAAGCTGCACCTTCAAACTATTTTTCTAGCTTGTACAGAGATGAGGACTACATTCCCTAATAGTATATTAGCAATGCAGCTTTGTAACAGAACACAGACCTCTCCATGTTCCATAACAAATGCATTCTGTGGCAGCAACTGTTACGAAGTTTGAAAGAGTTTCACAGAAACTGTTGAAAAAAAAAACCTTCAACCAGGTGAAAACTCACCTTGTGTAGAAAAATCTAAATACAATGTTCTTTGCACTCCTTTTGCTCATGAAATAAAGCTAATCAACGTTACCAGGAAACACAAGCATCATGTAGAGACTCTAAACACAGATCACCGCTTTTTATCTCGGACTTAAAAGGGTTTTTGTAGGATTGCTTCCGATGTGATTTAAAAAACTTTGGGTGTGTCCGAAATCGCGCACTTACATGAGTGCACTGCGTAGTGGGTAAGTACGTAAAACGTTTTGCACTCAGCGGAAGTGACGGACTAACGTTTGTTCGCAATTCTCCAGCCGCCAAAATATCTGCTGGTTATGCATCATATCTGCTGGTTATTCCGCAACATGCATCAGTAAAACAATTTTATTAAATTTATTACTTACATTTATACGAACCAGATGCCTCCGTTTGGGCTTGCATTTCACTGTTGGCCAGGATTATTCAATCCCACCTCCACTACAGATTACTCCGCCTCCACTACATGGTCAAAAAGGCGTCCGTTTAGTGCGAGTAGTGTCCATCATTCTGTTTTCTGGCCGTTTTTGATGCACCATCCGGGTACCTTCAGTGCACTGAATTTAGCTTAGTTGCCGGTGTGCATGCACTACGCCCTAAAATCGCACACTAAAAATGTGCAAGTGCGCAATTTCAGACACACTCTTGTCATTTTTGTTGGAATGAATATTTGCAAATCAAAATCACCCTTAAAAAAAGAATATGTTTTATAATTAACCATAATATCAAACGCAGGATTTCTGAGCCACTTAGTCGGTATTGGTATAAGAAATTCAAATGATTATTTTATTTATCAGTATCTGGGTTTTAATGTGCTCTGAGACAAGGTGGCATGGATGACAGTGATATAAATCAGTGCAGGTTCCTCATTGTTTAAAACCAAAATCTCCTGGACAAACTGCGATTAGTTTTAATGTGGCATTAATGCATTCTAATGTAGCGGCCATTGTTGATGGAATATCAGTGCTCTGCACATCAGTTCCAGTTATTAGTTGAACAGATATTTTTAGCAATTGATCCTCTCTAAAACTTACTCATTAATTATACAGGAAGTTTAGGAAATTTATACGTAATAATAAAATAACATGGAAAGTATCATGGAAAGTAGTTTCAGTAAGAGTACTGCAGTATCCGTACCTGTAATCAGTATGGATATTGGCATCAGTAAAATCTTAACCATACCCATCCCCAGGTAGTTTTTGTAAATTTAACAATATAGTAACAATCACAGTGTCATGTCGTCACCTTGGGGAATAACAGAGCAGCACGCAACCAATATTCATGCAGGGTATTTATTGAACTTCACAACACAATTCGTGTAACACAAAAGGACTCTCTCAGTCTTCCTCCCGGAGTCTCGTTTCTTCAGAGAACCCCCAGACACGTGTCTTGACTGTACGTCACTCTCTCACACTCTCCACGGACCACTCTTGGTCCTAATCCAGTCCGGGTCTTATTTCCAACACTGCCCCAGTCCTGAAAGACACAGATAGAGGAAAAGAGAGAAGGGGAGAGTAGGAGAACCCCGGCTTTGGGGAAGAGACTCTTCACGCTCCGACTCCCTGGAGTCCAGCCCACCGCTGTGCGAATGGAGTCTCTCTCTCTTGCTCCTTGGCGAATCCGGCCCGCGAGCCCTTAGCCACGATCTACTCCCTTCTACCCGGCCGGAGAGGCGCCAGCAGAAAACCGCTGGGCGATTCCTTCAATACGTATTCCCCCAAAACGAACGGTGAAGAATAATCCCCACAAAGATTGGTGACCACGCACTGTGATAGTGGATAGCCCAGGCTTTAACTAGTCTCTCCACCAATCACAGCGCGCCACACACACACACCCTAATGTGCTCTGACTCTAATCACCTGTGTGTAATCACCAGGTGCCTCCAAGCTCATCACAAGCCTGGAGTCCACCTGCTGACTACACACAGGCACCCTGACACGTGAAGAAACCTAAACCCTGAACATAAACAAAACACCCTTTACATAAACGTCACTAACCTGCAGGCTGCCTTTAACGGCAGCCTCCCTCAGACCTCACACACAGTCCCTTTTAAAGCCCTTTGCTGATGAGGTGTCTTGTAGTTTAGGCTGCAAACTTTGTGTTTTTTGGGGTGAAAATGAATAAAATAGACTCAAATACCAGCATAACATACTTGAGTAGTTAAGTGTTTAAACTATTATGGGTCAAGTCTAGATGGGTCACATGCAGCTATGCAAAGTCAGTTCAGTGTGCCTTCTCTAAACTTACCTGTCATGCAAATCTGAAGAACGAAAATATTCATAAACGCTGTGACAGAGGCGGTCTCTTATGAAAAAGCAGCAGTGATTAACGGCACTGGCAACATCCACCAAATGTTCTGATGACACCACCACGAGACCACACTGGCACGCAGGAGACTGAAGATGTGGTTTGGAGGAGGAGGGGAGTGGATGATACATTTCTTCTAGAAAGAGTGTGAGGGCCTCCTCCTCCCTCCTTCTGTTCATGTCTCTCTCTTTCTGTCAAAGTAATCTCTGCACTGGTCTCTCTTCTGTCCCTGCAGCCACAGACAAAAGCTAACACACATCGCCATATAGAACCATATACACATTGAGTCAGTCCTTGTGATAGTGTTTAAACATGGTAATGTCTATTATCTCTTGGAAAGACCCTTGTAACTCGAGGACCCCCTGTATATATATCTAAAAGGAGTGCTATATAGGTAACACTCCATCCACAAGCTGGATGCAAAATTTAACTGAATGCAAAATATTTAGCCATTGTCAACCAGATTTCAAATGCTGTAATACAGGCAGTTTGTCAAATGTGTTTCCACTGCCTTTGAACACACACACACACACACACACACACACACACACACACACACACACACACACACACACACACACACACA
>JBBJLR010137221.1:0-16729 GCA_037577145.1 Brachypetersius gabonensis | reverse complement strand
GTGTGTGTGTGTGTGTGTGTGTGTGTGTGTGTGTGTGTGTGTGTGTGTGTGTGTGTGTGTGTGTGTGTATGTATACGCCACTTACCTGGGGAAGAGAGGGCAGCGGGAGGCACTAGGTAGAGAAGGCAAGCCTGCAGAGGCAGTGTGATGTTCTGAGAAATGTTCTGATGGGAAACCTCTGGTCCTGACATCCATGTGGATCTTACTTTGACACGTAACACTTAACTTGTTTCGTAATGGTTTGTGGAACATGACAGAGTTCTTGTTGACTTGGCCCCCAAATTCCCCAGATCTCAGTCTAATTGAACGTCTGTGAGCTGTGCTGAACAGACTAGTCTGATGCATGGAGGCCCCACCTCACAACCTACAGGACTTAAAGAATCTGCTATAAACATCATGATTCAGATATCACAACACACCCTCAGAGGTCTTGTGGAGTCCTTGCCTCAATGGACCAGTGCTGTAGTGGCTGATTAGTGTATGTGAAAGTGGTCTAAAATTATTTGGAATAAACTCATACTATATAAACCTAATTTACCTAAGCAGTGTTTAGCTGTTCTTATAAAGTTAATCGTTCAGAAACCCATACTTTGGAACAACATGAGTGTTCTCCTCAATCGTTCTTGAGGTCGTGCTTTACCAACTATGCAAACTCAGGTTTCTTTTCTACTTTCAGATGTTAATAATGAGCAGATAGGTCTAGAAGATGAACCAGAGGTGGACCAGGAAGAGAAGGACTTGGAGTCAGGAGAGCTAAATAATCCATCAGACTTTATGGATTTCTCCACTACAGGACTCTCAGAACATCTCACCAGGCTAGATGCTGTGAGTCTTAGTATTATATTTCGCTTACCAGATTGTTTCTTTATTGCTTCTAATCCAAAATTGTTAATTATGCTCTGTATGGTTGTCTAGGAGTTGTTTGTGAAGGTGGTGCCTTTCCAGTGTCTGGGCTGTGTGTGGTCTCAGAGAGATAAGAAGGAGGATCTCTCACCCACCATCCGGGCCACCATCGCTCAGTTCAATGCTGTCACCAACAGGGTGATCACGTCGCTCCTTTGCCCCTCCGCCTGTCCTTCTTCCAGTCCATCGTCCACTACCACTCAGAGAGCGAGAATCATTGACAAGTGGATACGAGTTGCACAGGTTAAAACCTTTACCAAGCATTTGCTTGCCAAAGAAAACATATGCACTTAAGAGCTTTCAGTCTTGATAATGTTAGCAAGGAAAACAATACAACCGAGCATTCATGAAACATGCACTTTTTAAAGAATATTAAGAAAGAGAAAGATTATACAGTCTGTTCAAGTGACAGTAGTCACCATACAGACTCTTTACAAAGCATACAACATGTCTATATGTATAGCATATGGTTTTGTCAGTTGGTGGAATGGTCTGCTTTTTATTTTTCTCACAGGAGTGCAGGCAGCTAAAGAACTTCTCCTCCCAGAAGGCCATCCTGTCAGCTCTGCAGTCTAACCCACTCTACAGGCTGAGGAAGACTTGGGCTGCACTGAGCAGGTACACATTAAGCTAGCGCATATCCAGAGGGTTTATTTAGCTGAGGGGTGAATCAAGGAAATGTTCACCAATTATACTACTTAGACAGCGTTGACTTAACTGTTTTCCTGGAGGTGGATCTTGATTTCTCAAAGGTGAGGTATAGACTCGGCACAGTGTGTGGAAAATGACCTGGAGACATGCTGACCGAGTTACAGCGTGTTCTGGTGTGTTTATGTTTATAGCTGAGCTCTGTACTTTTCCAGGGAGAGCATGAGTATCTTCGAGAACCTATGCGAAACCTTCCCTGACGAGAACTGTGTCCTGACCAACAGAGAAATCCTTCTGGAGGTACACACACACACGCTCACATTGAAGCTATTAGGTTCGTGGTGATTTGCCATTTAAACTTTAGCTTTTTTTTTTTTTTGTTAAAAGAAACCTAAAAGATCACATTTCTTATATTTACCCATTGGTTAAAATACCTCACACCTTCTGTTAATGTCTGTAAAAATGGTTAACTGTTACCAAGCATTAACCTTGACTCTGCTCGGTATACTTGACCTGAAGAGAGGCATGGGTCCAGACTTATATGATAAATTGATGCTTGTATGCCCCGTGTTTTCCTTGTACTTTCCAAAGTCTTTGTAAAGTTAGCTTACTCTGAGGTCCAAATGATGATAGGGTGTGTTACCCACTACAGACTTTAATCATTTTTTTTGTTTTTGATTTCCAGAGTAATCAAAAACATTAAGCTGCATTTTGTACGTGTTAGCAGGTGATGCCATGTAATGTTTGTTGACCACCATCTCTTAATTTTCTCTGTTCTAGAATTAGTTTCAGATGTTCTCCAGCTAAAAGGCATTTTCAAACAAACAGAGACATGGGTGCTTACGCATTTCACAAAATGCCATTTTCTCAGTGACCACTTTACAATAAAAGCATGCTTGTTTGTACTTTTTAAGAACACTATGAAGGTTAATCTGATTTCTTTGCTCGTTATGGTTAGCCTCTCTGTCCTTTTGCCTTGTTTAAGCCTCTGCTATCACTTCAGGTACTAAGCATAAATATCTAAGCTTTTTAACATTTACATCTGCAGCATTTGGCAGATGCTTAGGTCCAGAGCAATGTACATGTGTGCTTTGTAGTCTACAAGAAAATATGTCCCTCACTAGACTTACATTAAGAGCTGCTAGCAAGCTAAGATTCTTCCATAGATGCTCTATCAGGTCAAAGAGAGAAGAGAAGAGAAGGAAGATGGTTTTTAGTTAGTTATGTTTTTGACATGAACACATGGCTGTGTGGTTCTTTAGTCTCTCTTTAAAGACAGAGAGGGTCTCAGCATGTTTTCGACCTTTAGCTTTCATGATTTTTAGTAACCGGATGTTATTCTCTCCTTGATTGGCATTTCCTTGCCTGTTGATTACTGCACATTCTTAAAAATAAATAAATAAAAAAGAAAAGTAATATAAGTAATATAATGGTAAATACATTAATGGTCCTTCAAGTGAATACTTCAGCATTTCCAGTCTAATCTGTATCAGCTTACCATTGGCAATCATTCTCAAAGCGTTCCTCTGTACAACAGAAAACCCGTTGACACTTGTAACAGCCAATGGGCAGTGTGTGTTTGAGTCACGAGACTTTCTGCTCTTCTACTAATAACAGGGAACAGCACCTAAATTATTGTTTGCAGTAAGAAGGCATATTTTAAGAGTATTTATTGCAAAAGCATCATAAAGGACATCATATTTTGAAATATCTCATGATAGTTGTGTAACTGTTTTATTAAGTGAAGCATTTTAAATATCTATTTTAAAAGGTTCTTAGCTCTTGTATATAGAAAACACGAAATATTGTTTGAATGAAATTGGTGTTAATGGATTTAACTCACTGACTCTGGTACTGTATAGGAGTTTGTTTGTGTGTGTGTGTGTGTGTATGTATGTATGTATGTATGTGTGTGTGTGTGTGTGTGTGTGTATGTATGTGTGTGTGTGTGTGTAAGGGTCATATCATGGTAATGGTCTCTCAATATGTTTTAGGATGGGGGCCAGGCAGCTGTGGAGAACATTTCGCCCAGGACATCCAAGCGCTGCCCTGTAACCAGACAGATGGTAAAGATATTATCAGAATAAGCACAGAGACTATAAATAATCACTTCTATTATTCCAATAAACAAAACTAAACTTCTTCCTCTAATCATAAAATATAAATGAGAAGGAAACTGCAAGGCCAGCAGATGTGTAAGCAATTTGCCCCGTGTCCAAAAGAGGAAATAGGAAAGGGCTGCACTAAATTGTCTACTCAGTGCTTTTCCAGGAGATTCTGTGTTATAAACGATCTCTCTCTCTTTCCTTCTCTCTTTCTCTTTCTCTTTCTCATTCTCTCTCTCTCTATCTCTCTCTCTCTCTCCCTCGTTTCTCTCTATAAACACCATTACGCCACTGTGGTGATTAAATGTGCGGAAAGTGAAGATTTTAAACAAGCAGTCACAAGCAGACACCTAATTCTATATTTTATCCTAAACATAACTGCTGTGTTTTTGAAGACTGTGTTTTGTATACCCAGACTGTATTCTCACAGTCTGTTGTCCAAACTAACTGATCTCACTTAATGACAGTCCTGTTAATGCCTGCACTTTTCCCCAGAGCACCACCAACGGAGTCGTGCCTTACCTGGGAACTTACCTGACTGTGCTCACCATGCTGGATACGGCACTAACCGACAATGTGGAGGTAAAATACAACTGGAGTAAGATCATTATGCAAGAATACTGTGATACTGAGAGTGTAGTAGTGTTGTCGTTTATGAGTTGAAATTTTAACACACTTTAAGGTCACGTTTTTTGCCAGCAAAAATAGAAGCATGGTGGAATCCAGTCATTTGGTCATATATAAATGGATTATAATATAGATAGACAATCTTTCTATATATTCTTTGATTTGATGAGAGGGATACATATCTTCAGAAAACAGGAAAGTGTGTACTATCTTGTTTTGTACATACAAAAACATTTGTCAACACAACACAGAAGTAATACAGAAGGAATGTTCAAGTAAATGTAATTTGTTGTCAAATTAGAGGCGTAGTTACATCATTAAATTTGTATAGGTTAATTATACCCATAACTACCATTTGCTAGCTTATGATATATATTCTTAACTAGAAAAATATAAAAATGTCATACGCCCAGATTATACATTTGCATGTAGTCATATGATGTCAATGTTTCCTACTTCTGACATAGGTTTCTTTTCCCCCCACAGAGTGGCCTTATAAATTTTGAAAAGAGGAGAAGGGTAAGTTTCTGGCCTTTACTCACAGTTAAATGATCAAACTCTTACATGCTACTCTCAGCTAACATGCTGGGTGGGTGTGGTCATGCTGTGTACGTTATCAATACATAAGGGGGTGGCCCCATAGATAAGACTGTTGTGAGCCAAGGGGGAATTCTTTCAGTGTCCCTTACTGTAGAATATTTACATTGTAGGGATAGCTTCGTATTTATTGGCATTGTAAACCACTCATGACGTGCATAGTCATTCCATATGGAAATGCGATGTTACATAATTGTGCTGGTGGCTTTAGATTCCACCCAGCTGTTCTCTCAGTGTGTGATCCTCATCCACCATCTGCATCTTAACAACAACATCTTTCCTGCAGGAGTATGAGATTCTATGGCAGATTCGTCAGCTTCAGACTTCCTGCTCCCAGTATGCATTACCTTATCACCCACAGATTGCAACCTGGCTGCAGCGTCAGAGGCTACTTACAGACCAAGAGAGGTGAGCCTCAAGCCTGCTTTAAGGAAGTCTTACACATATTAAGAGACCAAACTTATCTCAGTTTACCATTGTGTCAGTGTATCCAAACTGTAGCTGTAGAAAATTGTTTTCTTTATGTTTTTTTATCCTCGCTTTCCTGTCGTAGAATATCTATCACTAAACTATACATCATTTCATTGTGCAAGCATGTAAAACTCATTGTCTCTGTAAATTCTTTATTAGCTATGAGCTGTCCAGGCAGTTGGAGCCACCCATGGACACCTGTTCACCATCCAGCAGTAGAGCCTGGAGTCACCGCATACTCACCAAAAAACTCTCCTCGTGAGTGTGAACATTCATATTCCAGCTTGTTTAGAGCAGCTCAGGACTTGTTAGAAAACAGCATATCGTACTACAATGTGCAAGATGCTCTGAGATGCCAGTTGCCAACAATGGACTGCCTTTATAGCTTGTTATTCATCATGAATGAATGCTTGTCCTTTAGTCATTCCTTAAAATAGCTCATAGTACTAATTATGTATTGTTTTGCTATCCAGGGTTGACTTATATAGTTTACTCTTCCTTTTCTGAATGATTTTTTTTTCATTTGTCTGTTCTGAAGAACCCTAGGCAAATACTTATGGCTTGACCTGAATTTATTAGGTGCATTAGTCCTACTCTCATTGACCTACTCTCATCAGAAACACATAAACATAAAGGGGCTCAGGACTAGGTGTAGAAGTCCTGACTGTTGCCCATTGCTAGCTATCCTGTAACACGCACAGAAATATCAGGTGTTGCTGGGATTTGTAAACATCTTATTTTCACTGCTAGGCTGAGAATAGTCTTCCGAACAGACATATCATGCCACAGGTGATGCCTCAGTCAGACACAGAACACTAAAGACAGTAGTCCGCTGAATATTCTGGGTGGGAAAAGATCACTTATAACTCTAACTGTACACGAACAAGGTAGGTGTAACTGGTTAGTGTGAAGCTTCTCACTCTGCCTGTGTTTGTGCAGGATCTTGAACATAAGTGATGGTTCGAGAAAGAATGCTGACCAGATCAGTGTTTCATCATCTGGATCCAGCAGTTCTGAAATGGAGGATCTCTCCACCAATCAGTTGTCTCCTCTCAGAGCTCAGGTGTTCATTTATTTATTTATTTGTTTGTTTGTTTTAGTTATTTATTTATGACATCTGTACATAGTAGGGGTGGGCATAGATAATTTTTTTAAATCTAGATTAATCTCACTGTATTCTTGGAATTAATCTAGATTAATCTAGATTTATATGGCTCATTTGAATTCTGCCGAAGGTCTGAAGTACCCCCCCCCCCAAAAAAAAATGATCCCAAGCCACCATAAATATATAGTCATTATTCTACTATTTTTAAATTATACTAACAATACTATGAGTGTCCATAACTGTTCACTGCTTAATTTTGCTTGTATCCTTAAGTGAAAGGAAAGGTTTGGTGAAAAGTTTTCAGCCCTCTATACACGCTAATTCCTTCCTACAACCCTGGGGGCTAAGACTAAGGCTAAGCCCCCCTTGTCTTTCTGTTCTAGTGACATCCCTGTTATACTTGCCCCCGACAGTGCAATTCGGCTAGGCATACATCCGCTCTAAAATATCAAGGTGAAGGTCATCATAGCTTGCGTAGTATAGACCCAGCTCCCAACCCAACTTTGTGAATAGATTAACAGCGATAATTTTTTATCGCCCGATAAGTGTCTCACGTTAACGCAGCACGTTAATGGCGATAACGGCCCACCTCTAGTACATAGATAATATACATGAGAAGAAAAAAGAAAACAAATAATAATAACAGTAATAATAATAAAAAATATAAATGCACAACCCAAACACCCGAATTTGTAAACTAAACGTCAATAACATACATCCAGTTTTAAAATAATAAACACTTGTTACATGTCTGAAAGGGAATAGGAAGACGTACTTTTTTTTTAACTAGTTCCACTCCTTTTCCTCACTTAATACTCATAATACAAGATTATATCACACCCCACTACCCCCTTGTTATTATACACAAACAATCAGATAGCCTAACTAAACCACCTTTCCTCAGTCCTATATATCTCAAAAACTCTTTCTTTATACTGAAGGTACTGCAATTGTGAACACAAAACAATAATCAAAACAATAACAATAATCCTCCTGTCAAGCCCAACTTTATCAACACAAACACACATCATAAATAGCACAAAGGTCTCCATTGTACATCAGCCCAGATTTTGAGACTTGACTGGAGCGCTGTTTGTATAGCTGATGGCACTTTAGCAAAGCACGACTGAGTCATTACGTCAACCGTCACACTTGCTTTCACGCTCCTCATGCACTAAGGCACACAGCAGTGATACTTGAGATGCATTCTAAGATACCCGCTGCTCTGCTTAAATTCTTGAAATTCTGGACATTCTGTTGCAATCTACACCATGACACCCACTTTTAACATTTTTTCATTTATAGTATTTCACTCTATAACCATACTTTACATTTTTGCCATTCTTTTGTCTTTGCCATTCAAAACAAGTGGAAATAAGTCACAAGTGCTGCCTCAAACTCATCTATACCGAAAGCAAACTGTTGTACAATACAGTTATTGTGTAATTATGTACATAATTATGTAACATAAATTGAATGTCTAGGAAAAGAACATTAATAACTGTAAAACAAAGTCGTGTTGTCATGAAAGACATTTTCAGTTGTGTTGCAAGAATACTTGTTCAGTCCTGTGGCTTTTACTCAGCAGCGCAGGTTTAAACAGAAATTCCAGCCCAGTTCCAGTCAGACTGCCTTTTGATTGTGCAAAATCTTTTTATTTACCATGAAACTGACCACAAATATTTGCATAGAAATTCCAAGTAGTTGTCAGTGAAACACACATGTGCCTGGGGTTTCCCCATGTTCACTTTCTTTTAGAGCTAATGGCAGGATCTTCTGTCTTTCTCCTTCCAGTCTCTCTCCAGCTCCTTCCAAAGTATGTCTGACGCTCTTCCATCCTCGTCTTCTCCCAACCCCTCCTGTTCCTCATCCAACTCCCCGACCGACCTCCTCCTTCCTACAATCTCTTCTTCCTCGACTCTGCCCAAGCCAGGCCACAAACGCTCTGTCTCCATGACCTCCCTGCCCCTCTACAACAGGCAGGTGGCTGACTCTTGCATCATCAGGATCAGCGTAGAGCGTGGCAACAATGGCAACATGTATAAGAGCATCCTGGTGAGTGACGAATGGTCAGCAAGTCTTTGGTTCCATTAAGGTTTTAGTTAAGACACATTTTAGTAAGATAGGAAGGCCTGTAATTGATCACACTTCTGTGTCATATGAATAAATAGTAATTTGCTAGATATCATTTAGGTCGAGACATAATTGCAATATGACATTTAAATATGGTCAATTGTTATTTTATTACATGGATAATTTAAAGATTTGCAAACATTTCAGCCCAATTACTACATGTATTTTAATCCTACAACTTTTTGTAGTATCTGATGTCTAAATAATAAGGAAAGAAAGGAAGCTAGTGTTTTTACAGTTAATTGACTTTAATAACCATGGCGTGTCCTTTTCAGCTAACCAGTCAGGATAAGACGGCCCAGGTGATTGAGAGGGCTCTGCAGAAGCACAACCTGGAGAATGCCAGTGTGCAAGACTTCACGCTTATCCAGATACTGGCACAAGACAAAGGTGAGCATAGGGCAAGTAATGTTAAAGATAACTGCTACAGTTATTTAAAGGGCCCATATGTAAGCAAGCTGATTTTGTTACTGTGCTTTTAAAACTGCTGCATATAAATAATTAATGTGCTGATTGGGTCCCCTTTAATAAGAAGTGATCCAACTTTGCAGTCAACCTCAGCTGTAGCTGCTGGAAGTTGACTAGGTGGTTACATGTAAATATGTCTGGTTTTCGTGACATCACAAAAACATTTCATAATTGTCCATGGGATGAGGATTGAACAATATGTCTTAAATACTACAAGGGATGGGTCATCATTGCAAATCTAATTGTTGAGTAGTGGGCAACTATTTGAAATATATATTTTGCCTTGTTTTTATATGCACTTAAAACATGCACTTTAAAAGCTGCCAATTGCCTTTACATTTTTTGCTTGAAATACTAAATTTTATTCTTTCAATGTATTTGCAATTTACTGTAGATTTAAAAACACAAAGAACATTTTTAACACACAGATCCCTTAAAGATTTCACCCACTTCAAGAAACTTTATTTAACATTCTTATTTACATTTTCAGAACTAATCATTCCAGACAAGGCCAACGTCTACTACGCCATGTCTACTTCAGCCAACTATGATTTCGTTTTACGGCAGCACCCAAAAGGCCAGCGGAAACAGCTCACGCGCTCTGTGTCACTCTCTGCAGGCCGATGCTCTGAAGACAAGTGGAGGTCTTGGAAATGATGAGACTTTACATTTCTTCTGAGCTTTTTGTGGTTTCGTAGCTTTTATGTACCCAATGTATATAGTGTATGTAAAATATATTTATTTAATATTAGAAACACAAGTTTATATGTATGATCTTTTTGACCAATTTATCTTGTACCTTTTTCACTGTGGGCTGAGGAAGGACACTGAGTTGCCTCTGAACCTCTAGAAGAAGGCTTTAGACTTGTGACCTCATACCCGAGGTATAATGTATGTAATGGGATTTAGCAGCAAGGTTCCCTGAGGCTTTCTGTGTTTTTGTAAAGATCACATGATGGAACTGTAGCCCGTACAAGAACCAAAACGAGAAAGCCATAGGTGTGATGCAGAACATTTACATGAGGGTTTTAATGTCACATTGTGTTGACATTAATTACTTCAGTAGGCCTGAAGACCGAAGGAGGCAGCCAAAGACTGGGTACTGGTGTGGTGGCATTACATATAGTGAAGAATATACCCATGTTTCTCAAACCGTTCATTTGTCAGAAGGCATATTTGCCTAGTCTGCACCCTGGGTTTATGCCTTGTGGTGTAGGATGTTGGTATCAGAGCGTTGTTTGAGGACATGTTAAAGAAACAAATTCCTTATACCGGCTTCTGTATCGACGCAGCCCCACTTCTTTCAATGTTGGTGCTTAGCTCGTGCCTGTTGTTGGAATCAAGGCCTTGGTCTACACTCTTCAGCATAAAGATTCCTAAATGGTTCTTGGCATAGATATACACAAATCAGGCAAAAATATTAAGACAATATTAAGATAACATGGATTATCTTGTTACAGTGATACCTGCCAATAGGTGGGATATATTTGGAAGCAAATGAACAGTTAGTTCTTAACATTTATGTGCTGGTAGCTGGAAAAATGGACAAGTGTGATGACGTGTGTGACTTTGACAAGGACTAATATGGCTAGACGACTAGATCAGAGACCCTCCAAAATGGCAGGTATTGTAGAGTTTTCCAGGTATGCAGTGCTCAGTATCCATAAATTAGGCTTGTTAATGTGCCTAGGGAACAAATGCTAGTTCATCTAGACCAAGAAGAAGTGCTACTGTAGCCAAAAAAGTGAATACCACAGTCCGGTCAGAATGCCAGTGCCGTGACCCCTGTCCACTGCTGAAAGTGGGCATGTGAGCTTCAGAAATGGATCAGTGGAGGAGGGTGGCCTTGTCTGATGAATCACTTTTCCTTTTACTTCGCGTGGACAGTTGTGTGTGTCTGCTTCACTTTGCTGAGAAAGAGATTTCACAAGGATTCACTATGGGAAAAACAAGCCAACGGTGGGAGGGTGATGCTCTGGACAATGTTCTGCTGGGAATCTTGGGTCCTGCATTCATGTGGTCTTTACTTTGACATGTGCCACCTACTAAAACATTGTTGCAGACCTCTTTTAGCATGGCAGCCTACTTTTAAACATCTGAAGTCAAGGCATTTTAAAACAGTCAAGTAGATTTTAAAGAAGAATTGGATCAGTACCAGCAGATACATGTTTTGAAGGTGCTGTTATCAGAAAATAGTGGTACCATGCCATCTCAAACACTGAAACGCTTTTGGAACCTTTATTTTGAAAAGTTTTTTTTACTGTATTTTTTTCTGTCCATGTATTCACATATGAGTGCAAGGCTGAGGGACAGTTAGAATATTCATGCAGTTGAGCATGTGCAACATATAGACACTATTAACAGATATTGCCATGTGTATATCAAGAGTCTTTTGTTTTTACTAGGCTTATAATGTCTAATTCACCTTTTCTTAGACTGAACAGAACAGAACAGAAATTCTGAACAGAATTTCAGCACATTTCAGCTTGTTGACTGCTTTAACAGATAAATGTGGGGTAAAAAAACACATGAGCAGGACAATCAGTTAATATGTCACAAGGTTAAAGTCTGTAGGCACATTACAGAACACACTTTCAGATCAGAATGTTCCTTTCACACAGTGCCATGGCGATGCACAACAGATGTGATGTGGCTGCACTAACAGGTGCAGTGACATTCCACAGCTACGGTGAAATGAAGCAGTGCTTTATTTTGTTACAGCCCCAGTCAGGACTTAATAAATAGTGTGCATGTCTGCCTCCCTGCTTTAGTCATTTTAGAATGTATGCAGTGTTGATTGACCAGTTCCTGACTGAGCTTTTTGCTTTTATGTATCACAAAATGTACCAGTGCAATGATGTCCTGCAAGTGTGTTCTGTTTAAAGGTTTTGGAGTATTTTAACTGGTTCATGTTGTAAAGATATCTCAAAAGACCTTGAACTTAGACACATTTGGAGAAGAAGTTTTTAGGACTTTTGTCACTTCAAAGTGATCTGTTTTTCTTATTCCATGTACACTCTGCAGTCCATAACATTTCAATGCCATGCTGTACAAGGTTTTTCATGCATGATGATGTTCATGTAGCACTTTCCTCTAAAGATTAAAATGAAGCTGAGCTGTTTTGGCAAGCTCTTTCATCGCCTTCTGTGAGATGACTGTGTTTTGTCTTCATTCTCCATTTTCCAGTCGCTCAAATAATTTTCAGTGCCATAATAAATCATTTACAGTGCATTTTACGTTTACGTTACGTTTACGGCATTTAACAGACGCTCTTATCCAGAGTGACGTACATTTTGTATTGTCACTGTTTGAATTTTGCATTTTTCATTTTTTGCAAGCAGACTTTCAAATTGTGTCTACATTTCGGACTAGGCGGACTAATAGAAATGGTCCACAATGATTTAGATATACATCTTGTTATGTAACTTTTAAGGTATGTTTTTTTTCCCATCCCCTCCTGAAGGTATAAGCTTAGTTTAGTTCCAACAGCAGTAATAAACAGAGCATTGAGAAGTTACAGTGACAAACATGTAGTAAGGAAGATAATTAGGAAACAAATAACTTTTCACTGGACATGTATGTTCTTGCTCAAGTTTGTAAAAATGTTTTTTAAAGAATCTGAATATTTTAAAATAACAAATTATGTGTCACATCTAACTACAGCGGACAGTCCCCTGGAGCAACTTGGGATTAAGGGTCTTGCTCAGGGATCCTGTCAAATGGTTTGTTGTAGAGAGACATACTTCTGTACAGTGGTGGTGTATCTACATCAAAAATATAGCCATTATATTCAGTATCCAAAAGAGCCTGTGAACCAGTTTTTATATGGTGGGGGGGGGTTGGTGCTTCACATTCATGCCTTAAATCTTATTTTTAGAGTAAAATTAAGGGGTCGGTTTCACAAATTAAAGATCACATGATTTAAATGCAGGGGGTTGTGTATTTTTACGGGTTAATGCACATTTTAGGTATATTGTGTTTCGTAGTGTTGTTAATTAAACACTAAATGCTTCAGAGGTTTGGTTCCCAAAACCGCCACTGTGAGCAGGTCTGACTCTGAAGTTTCACATTACACCACTCGGAATGACTTTGTTTACATCTTACAGGTTTAATTACACATGTTGTAAGTACCTCTTTGAGGGCAGTTTAGGATAAAGGACAGGAACATGCTGATAAAGGCAGGTGTCCGGTTAATCAAGACACACAGCTGGAAACCCCCTTCAGGACCTCAGACACTGAACACAGCTGCTGTTCTGTTTCTGTCCTTGTTTTCCTGTCCAGCACAAAGAACAATCTCACTTATCTCATCATCTAATCACTGATGACAAAGAATTCAGCCTCAGCCGTTACTTACGCATGCATGCGCTACGCTCGGCTGCTGCCTGCTTTCCATTAAATCATTCAGCTTGTACATTCCTTCCAGTCTCATTCAGACTGGAATCAAAGTGAGAATGGCCAGTACAAACTTGACACCAGGCAGTCTAGTTCTTAACTGTCTGATTCCACTTAATGATACACTATATGGACAAAATGATTGGGACATGCCTGTTTTCCAAGATTTGTGCTCGGCCCCTTACTTCCAGTGAAGGGCAAACTTAATGCTTCAGCAGACCAAGACATTTTAGACAATGCCATGCTTCCAACTTTGTGTTCACAGTTTGGTGAAGAACCTTTTCAGTTCCAGCGTGACAGTGTCCCAAGTCACACAGTAAGCTCCATAAAGACATGGCTGGTTTGGTGTGGAAGTGCTTGACTGATCCGCACAGAGTCCTGACCCTGGAGCCAGACCTTCTTATCCAACATCAATGCCTGACCTCATAAAAGTTCTGCAGAATGAACTGGCACAAAAATGACACAAAAACTCTTGTGGAAGAAGATCTTGTGGAAAGGATTCCAAGAAGAGTGGAAGCTGTTAGAGCTGCAAGGGGCGGACTTTCTCCATATTAAAATCTGTCTATCTGAATGCAATACAAAATGGTAACTTTATTGGACTGCATTTGTTGCTTTTGAAGTGAATAAATAATTTAAAAAACAACATTTCTACAACTTCATTCGATGTGTAAGTTAGAGAAAGTCACAAAATAGTGAAATCACCAACTAAACACTACTCTTAGCAAAACAAAATTTGCTTTTAATATTATAGTCTCTGCCTCTGGCTTGTTGGCACCACTAGTACACTAGTAAGGGTTAAACAGTTACAGAAAATAAATAAATGAATGAATGAATGAATGAATGAACTACAGGCTCTTCAGTACCTTCTTCAAAAGCAAATGTTTCTTCTACAGAAAACACACTTCTGCATATTTTAATGCACAGTGACCATTGGCTGCTTGGAAGCACAAAGAGCCGTACTTGAAGTCTGTGCCTTCCATTCCTAGTTTCTGCTCTGGGAAGCATAACTTGTGAGATTTATAACACAACCACACACACAACTGGACATGCACCATTCATGACATTTGTGAGACTGAAGCCAAAGCCTGTTTCAAATATTTCACAGCATCAACTTCCCATTTCCTTTTGCTTAGGACCACCAGACTAAGGAGAAACACTTTTGCATCTTTAATCCATAGAGTACCAACCCTGATCCCGGAGCCCCCCTGTACAGTGTCTCCCCACACTGCAGATCCTCACATTAGGCAAATATGTAGCTACGAATAACAGTCAGAACAGTCTGTATTTAGTCAGAATAAGCAGATTATTTAGTATTTCAGTTTGAAGAGGGTGATCTTCTTTTAGTACTGTGCTTTTGTGAACAGATTGTGAATATTTTCGGTATCTAAGAATCCCTGAAGACCTGCACGTTTCATTATGAGGAGAATTAAACATGTTTCATTAGATTTAGTGCAGTAGAAACAATGAAAAATGTATTACAGTCTGCCTGTGCCATGTCATTGAAAAATAAAAAACAAAATTGGTGACCCCCAGCTATGCGTTAGGACTCCAAGGGTGTTTCGGTGTGTGGTTCTTTAAAGAATCAGGTTTGCAAATGAGCCATGAGCCTTTCTGAAGCCTCTCTGAAGCACTTTTTAAAGCCAAGAATCTCTAAAATATAATCTTTTCCCCAGCAGCACATTTCCAGGAACCCTTTAGGACACTATATTGGTGACAATACGCCACAGTGTTACACCTGAGAATTTCTGACTTTCTTTTGGAATTAGTTGCTATGCTTTGTTCTTCTGAGTTCCTACAGAGACTTTTTTCTTAAATTCTGCTCCATGGAAGCTATTCCAGAGTCTATCTGCACAAAGAGTGCTCTGAGTCACTTCCTCCTCATGAGGGCAGTATAGCTTAAAATAAGGTACACTAGACCGGGACTGCATTTGTGGATTTTTTATGACTATAAAACTGCTAGAATCTTGACTAGAAGCTAATTTATTCATTTCAGCAAGAGCAATGGGCTTTTGTATTTAGTTCTATAAATCTGTCAAGTAATATCTGCAGTAGTGAAACTCAGAGGCTTGTGCTCAGAGCACTGCAACCTTGCATCTGGAAATGTACCTTGATGTATAATTAAAAATTATTCTGACATAGGTAATATACATGTGTCTGTAGACCTTGACCTCCTCATCTGCATGAAGGAATGCAAGCAAATCCCACCAAAAATTTCCAAAAGCTAGAGTAAAATTTTCCTAGAAGAGTAGATGCTGTTACTGGGGTGGTCTATTCCGTATTAATATCCATATTATAAAAATGTGGCAGCAGGTGTCTTCAGACTTTTGTACAGTATAGTGTACAATGTACTTTAGTGTGTATAATATCCTATGCTGGACAGGGAAAAAATATATACACTGGACCCCACAAGACCTCCGAAGGTGTGCTGTGGAATCTGGCACCAAGGCGTTAGCAGCAGATCCTTTAAATCCTGTTGTGAGGTGGATTGTGTGTCTAGTATATCCAACTGATACTTGATATCATTTAAATCCTTACACTTGCCCAGTTTTCCTGCTTCCAACACATTAACTTCAAGAGCTAACTGTTTTCTTGATGTTTGAGGTTTCCCACCGCTTTAACAAAATAATCATCTTAAGGCCTGATTATTTTTTTTTTTTGCACTTCTGTTTATTTTGTGAATGGCAGAATGTTATACAGTGTCAGAAACCATTTCAGATTACTTTATAGTAAAGCAGCTTCAGTGTTTTAGATTTGTCTGAGGCGTGCACCTTTAGGTTGCAATGCTGTCTGTGTAGCTTTATGTGTTTTAGTAATGGGTGAATGTGCGTACTAAGAATGTGAGTAAATACATAGCTTCAATAAAGTAGATGAACATGAGCCAGATAAATGACATATACTTCCTACACTAGTGGCCAGAAGGGGGCGGCATGGTCATTGAACCTGGAGCTGATCGCTCGAACAAAACATCCCTTTGTAGTCCTTAAGTATGTGATCTGCCCCTTAGAAGATAATCTAAGGATAACTGTCTGTCTCGTTAAAAAGGCATTATTTCTTGTTTTAGTCATTGTAACAGTTAACTCTACTGCTGTATAAATCTTTGAAACAATCTTTCTTCACTTGTTTCTTCGCAAGATTGTTGTTACTGATGGTGCCATAGAGCTGTTGCAGGTTAACCAGAGACAAAGAACACGAGGCAGGGAAGCGAGAGATGGAGAGAGAGAGAGAGAGAGAGAGAGAGAGAGAGAGAGAGAGAGAGAGAGAGAGAGAGAGAGAGAGAGAG
>JBBJLR010137201.1:0-16732 GCA_037577145.1 Brachypetersius gabonensis | reverse complement strand
CACACACACACACACACACACACACACACACACACACACACACACACACACACACACACACACACACACACTACTAACTACAAATGTTTGTGCATTGGTGAGATTCTGCTGGTGTGGGTTGATGCTTACAAAGTGAATAATAAGCTAATGGCTCCCCTTTGTGGAGAATATTCATGCTGTTTATATTCTTCATATTCAGAAGCAGTCACTTTCATTAGGAACATGTGTTTTAATCCAATATTTTTAAAATCAGGTTATTGTGACATCTCTAAAGTGCATCTGTTAAAGAAGTCAAGAAACCTCCCGGTTCTGCATGAAGAAACGAAACTTTCAGTGAACTCAAAGATTTCCAAGGACTGACATCCAGGCATAATGTTCCTAGATCAGATTTTCACCCTAATGCCACATGAACACGGATTTCTGAAGTAGGCCTGACTCGGGCCTTTTAACAATACCTCTGAAGAGTATTACACACTGAACATCTAATCGAAGGCAAAACCATGTACTTTGTTGTTTGCTGAAAACAAAATGTCTGTTGTTCACTGTAGGAAAGTGTGAATCTGGGGCAGATGGATGAAGGTTCATCCTTTCGAAATTCGCTTGTTCAGAAATGATTCTGGAATGACAGCATCTTCTCCGAAGCGCGGCCCCCGTTTCTTCCTCATGTGTGTTCATTAGTGGGATCGGCTGTTAAATGACTGCCCTCAGAAATAACTTCACCATCTGACACAGTTACTGTGAAAGAAAGATACATTTGTAAAAGCCTTCAAGAACTTCCACGATCAAGAACGATAAATATCAGATGTATCATTTAAAACCATATTTTATCCATGAAAACGTCTTCCAAGCACAGAACATTTCTATTTGTCCTATAGAGGGCACCAAAGCTCGACTAAACATACTGTAAGTATATGTAGAATTATTCATTTTGTCATTATTACCAGTAACGAACACCACGTATTATTTGAACACGCATAAGCCTAAAGTATTCCTTCAGAAAGAGGAAAACGCCTCACGCCTACCTTTAACCTGTTGTGTATCTCTGGCTCGTCCAGCATTGTTTGAATGTAAACAGTCATCTAGTTAGAAGAAAGGAGAAGCATTGATGAATCATTTTGAAGTGGTTAGACTGAATACAGCAAACATGTAGTGATGGTGAACTCATCCTCACCTTTAAGTTTCAGGACTCCTACTATAAATGCTGCAATCAAAGCAAGCAAGGCAATTACAACAGCAGGGACCCACCATGGCGTAGAGCTCCCACTTCTTATCTCCATTCTCTCACCTGCTGGGGAATGGGGTTAAAATAGTTTCTTTGTGCCAACAAGGAAATAGCATTAAAAGAAATAGAAGTGAAACCAGGAAACATAACATTATTATTCAATGACTGTCTTACACAAGAAATCGCAGCAATAGGTAGAACATTATGCTCACTGTACTTTACTGGCAACACCTGTCTTTGTATGTCTACTCACGTACCATTTTATGACCAACTACTTTATATCTGTGTTTAAGCTCTCACAGCGGGCTGTTGACCAGATACTGTTTGGATGGTGGTCAGTCATACTCAGATAGAGATAACAGTGATATGAAAAGGGAATGTAGAGTGTCTGGTGCTGGTATGAGCATAACAGACAAAGTAGGGAGGTTTTAGTCATTGTCACCCAAAAATATCCACCCAAGGGAAGCTCTGCTGTATTATAGTGTAGTAAATGTACCATAAAAATAAAAATGTGGCCTAACCTCACACACAACATTTTTTTTAACAAAAATGTATGCCATATATTCAATATACTAAGTATTCTATATAATTTACTTTATTATATATTTATACTATACATTCCCATAGAGCATGTGTATTCATTTTCACTCAGAGAACCAGCAAAACATCACCTTGACCAGAGTTGTTCAGACTCCTGGATGTGACTGTAACGTACAATGATATACCAAAACATTATGACAATATCATTTTCCGTTAGCCCTCTGCATGATGCCAGAACATGGAGCCTGACTAAGCAGGGGCTCTGAGTGTGACCTGTAGTATCAGACACCAAGGTGTGAGCAGCAGATCCAAATATGGGAAATTTGGAGGGCATACACTTGCAACTCTTCAAACCATTCTCAAACAGTGTATGCTGTGTGGGGGGTGCATCCAGTGGCTGGCTTGTGGTTTGTTCCTCCTTGGACCACAGTAGACATTCACCGCTGCTGACCCCCACAAGCCTTGTTGTTTCTAAGTTGCTCTGGTGATAATGATTTGGTTCTTATCACTGAGGTCTGCCCGTTTCTCCCTTGTCAACTACAAGAACCAACGGTTTTCTTACTCTCCAATATATCCTAGACCAGTGATTCCCAACCTGGGGTCCGGGCCCCCCTTAGGGGAGCGCTAGAGATCGCAGGGGGTGCGCACAATTCTGTCTGCACCATGGTTACCAAAATTTGTACACATTAAATTCATAAAATCCCAATGTCTGAGAAACATAAAGGTGTGTAAGTGTGTGTATAAGAGTATAAGAACCAAAACCTTTTATTTTTTGCAAATAAAAGTTCATAATCACTTTATTCTGTTTATGCGGGTAGGAGTTGGGATTGGGGGTGCCTGGCTTGTCTTAGACACTGGCAAAGGGGGGTTTCAAGGAAAAAAAGTTGGAAACCACTGACCTAGACCATGTAAGGGTCAGGGGGGTTATGTGGGTGGACGGCCAGTAGAGGTCATCCTGGGTATTCTGTTTAATTGTGTGGGAATGGGTTAGCCCTAGTTTCCAATAAAGTATTGTATTCTTGTCAGAGAGTATAAATTATTCATACTTAGATGACAGTCAATTTATCATAAATCTTGCAAAAATGGAACAACTTTTGTGTAAAAATAGTTATACTGTACTTTCATGATCTGGTGAAGTGATGTTTACTGCTGTCCGGCTCTCGTATCTCTTCTGTAGGCCTGAGATGATGCAGGTGTAGGTGCCTATGTGCTCCTTGCTCTGAGGGCTGAGGAGGCGCAGTGATCCGTCCCCGGCATGCAGTGCCTGAGCATCCATCAACACCCTGCCCTTCCACTGGCTGGACAACAGCTGCGTCTTGCTGTCGTAAGTGCAAATGTCTGCAGGGTTGTTAGTTCTGATCAGCGTGAAGGTCCAGGCCAGTGTGAAGTTCTGCATGACCCACGGTGCTTTGCATGGGATGGTGAGGTCCTTCCCCTCAGCTGAGCGTATTTCTGTCCAGGCAAGAGATGAGTATGATATCGATGAGAGGGTAACGTTGTCGACAACTGAAAAAAATACCAATGTGTGTGTGTGAAAAGAGTGATAACTGTATCTTTGTATATACTGGCCATCAAATGTTTGGAGACACCTTAGATCTTTTTTTAAAAAAGACATAAGTCCATGGCAAGTCCATGCTTTTTGATATATGTCAGGGCCGTGAGTTATGTAGGTGGACGGCCAATAGGGGTCGTCCTTATTTCAGTTCTTGGTTATTGGTGGGAATGCTTTTGTGTTTTGTATATATGAGGTTGGGGTCTAGTATGCAGGTGTGGGTCCGCCGTCTTTAGACCGTCGTCCTAGTTTGGGTTATAGCGTCTGTGTTTCCCTTTTGTTTTGTATGCTGGCCCTCGAGCCATTCTTATTTCTGTCTTGGAGAATAAAGAAAATAGAAGTTTGGAAGTTTGCCTTGGGGCCTAATATGTTAGTTCAACCTAATATGTTAACATTGATAAAGCTTCAAAATGTACAATTCACTCCATAGTCCATGTGGTCCATATATAATTATGCTGACATCATGCACTTCAAAAATGTATGTAATTACTTGCCAAATGAAGTCATCTTAAATGTAATCTAGATATCTAACATTCCACATACTGTGCTTGTTGTAAGAGTTTTATATGAGTATTTGCAGTGTAAAAGTCTTCGAGTGCCTATGTTTTATATATAAGCCACTCATATGTTTTTTTTCTATAAGCCACTTATATCAGCAGTGGGTCTTTTTCTGGCAGCAAAAAAATGAACATTGGTTGCAGATTTCTGCTTGATGCCTCCAGTCAATCCTTGTATTTATAAAATTCCATAAACCACACCTAATTTAATCTGAAGTAATTGAGCTGATGCAGGCATTTGATGGATCTACAAGTAATACTGGGCTTCCATGAAGAAAGATGTCTGAAAATGGTTTAGCAAACACTTTGCCTAAATAAAACCACTGTTTACTGAATTCATGTTATTTTAATTTGTTGTAATATTATAACCTAACACTACTAGCCAGTAGTAAAGACTTTTGCACAGTACTGTATATTCTCTACATTTTCAAAACCTGTAGAAATTTAAATATTCTCTACATTTTCAAAACATGTAGTAATTTAATTCAGTGGATTATTTCATTGACAAAGAATGTTGCTTATTTCAATAAGTAATGCAGATCACGTTTCTGATTTCAACAAAAACAGCTGGTTTCCTTCTGAGACAGTGGTGGGCAACTCCAATGCTGGAGCGTTTTAGTTCAGTACAATTAACTCTGCAGTTAATATCCAATTGTAGTTGAAAATCACCCAACTGTGCTGGACACCAGCAGTTCACCTCTCTGGCCCAGTGAGATATGAAGAGGCTGGAAACGGTCATAATTTTTTTTTTTTGCTGCATTAAGTCCTTTGTAAGTAGATACAAAAACCGAAGGAATAAGCCCTGCAAATGTTTTCTTGAAATAAAAATCTTTAGCTTCATCACACTGTCTCCTTTGGTATGAAGAGTACATTTCTCAGACTGTTGTTGTAAGGTTTGAGTGCTGACATTGCAGAATGAATGGAAATTGTGCATTATTGCCTCCTGTCACAAATATTTACATGTGGAATACAATTTTACCCAAAATAATCCAGGAGGGTCTTTTACGAAGGAATGATTTCTGAGTTTGACGGATCATTTGAGGCAAAAGTCAAGCCAGTCCAAACTGCAAAGAGCTAAGAGTTATTCCTACTGGAACATCCTCACTTATGTTTTAGTTAATTCACTTTTCTGCATATTCCTGGTTTTAGAATGACCACCACCGGACAGGGCTTTCACGACTCCAGTCTACGGCCGCTAGGGGCTCCTCTGAAACTGGGTGTGGCCTAATCTCTGGTCTGCCTTTGAGAGAAGATTCTCAGATGGCCAGAGATTAACTGTTGATTATATTTGTCTTTTTATTGGTCCTCTATTCAGTCTCCTTTGTATTTTAGTTGGTTAAGCTTCAGTTTGTGTTAAGGGTGTTCCCTCACCTTACCCCGGTCTGTGTCCTCCTCTATTATCTTATTTCTGTTTTCGAGTCTGTTTTGACCAGTGCCTGATATGTTACATTTTGTTAGATAATAAAGAGAAATATGTTTGTATCCAAACATGCTAAAGCCAGGAATCCTCAAGCGTTTAACAGGTAGTGTGTGCGGTACGTGAGATTGCATGAAATGATCAGACCTGTCTCTGTGAGGGATGTTCTCCAGGTCTGGGAGGAGTAGGTGGAGTTGATGGTGCAGATGTAGGTGAAGGTGGAGTAATCTTTCTGTCTCTTCAGTTTACTCTCCACCTGGTACAGCCCCTGCTTGTTGGCCATTTTGCGGGTGACAGGTTTCAGCTTGTCTGACGGTGTGACTGGTTCAGTGGACCAAGACACATGAGGTGCAGGGTAGACGTCTTGAGTGGAGCACTTGACCTCCTCAAAGCCGCTTAGACGAGTGATCTCTAGGTTCACTGAGTGGATTAGGGCTGAATTGAGATTGAGACAAAATATTTCATTCTTTGCATCCTTTTAAAACCTACACAGATTACAGATTATGATTCTCTAATGTTCAGAGTTTGGAATCACCTCTCTTTAGTAATATATAGCCGGTTTTGTTGCACATACAGAATTATTCTAACATGATGCTGTTGTTCTGTGACTGCCCAGTGTTTAAAAAGTAAAAATCTATAGCTGAGTAACTTTCCCTTAATTACTCTGAATAGATTACAAGAGATGTAACATTTACATCATGCATGTGGGCTTCCTCGCTCTTCTCTAGAGTTTCCAGTGTATCAGTCTGTGTGCTGTAATTATTACAAAGTTCATAGATGCTCTAAAGATCCCACTGTCTGTCGCGATTATAGTAAACTGCCATACCCAGATCTTCACAAAGTTTGTATAAATTTGTATAAATGTTGCCACAAACAACAGACGGATTTGGCCACAATGCCATCTGGTGGGGTCTGACATATTAGAACACTTAAATAACAGGCTTCTTTAAAGGACAGCAATATGGATGTTCCACAAGAGGGCAGAGTGGAGCCTTAAAGAACTGTAATATAGACGTCTCCACAAGAACGCAGTGTGGCGCAAAGAGAAGCAGGACGCCACACTGCCCTCCTGTGACAAAATCTATATTACAGTTGTTTAAAGAAGCCTGTTATTTAACATGTCAGACTTTTTTTTAACGAACTGCATTATAAATGTTGCCACCAGGGGGCAACGTGGCGCCTTGCCATCAGTAGTGCCGTACTGCCCTCTTGTGGTAGTATCTATATTACAGTCCATTGAAGAAATGTGTCGTTTCGTAAAATGACAGGCTTTCCTTAAAGTGTTCTAATATGTCAGACCCCACCAGACGGCATTGTGGCCAAATCCATCTGTTGTTTGCGCACGAGACAGACTACTTCAGTTTGGTGAATGTGTTAAATGTAGAAAACTGTTTACATGCAGATAGCAAATTTCTTCAAAGGGCTCTAATATAGATACTAACACACAGGGCACTATGGCACAATTGACTGCAAGGCGCCACGTTGCCCCCTGGTGGGAGCATTTATAATACAGTTACTTTAAAGAAGTCTGTCGTAAAATAACAGGCTTCTTTGAAGGACAGTAATATGGATTTGGACAGTAAGATGGCAATGTGGTGGTGGATATGAAGCTTCCTTAAGAGGACGGTTTTCACGAAACACTGCCACCTATCGTATTGTTTTCAAATTGCATGTTAAGGGGAAACGGAGAAACTGAATGGCCCGGAACACCTGGATTCTGCCTTCTCACACCGCGACACGGGTTCATGGATCTGAGTGTCGTGTTTCATATTAACTTTTTATAGGTCCCAAAAACATATTGAACATCTACATACACCTGCTGCATTATATACTTTACAACTACTACTACTAACTTTGAACGGCAGCACATATTACACATTTTCAGCCAACGTTACTCATGCAGGTCTTACCTACTGGGTTAATGTTTAAAGGCTTTGAAAGATAAATGTGTTTACATTTAGTTCTAGAACATAAAGTAGTGTTTAAGCACTAGGAGATGTAGGGTGACAACCCACCTTCCATTTTCACTATGACAAATGACACATTCTCTTCTTTGCCCTTGACAACACGGCACCTGTAGCGTCCCCTG
Source organism: Brachypetersius gabonensis (assembly GCA_037577145.1). Taxonomy (NCBI): domain Eukaryota; kingdom Metazoa; phylum Chordata; class Actinopteri; order Characiformes; family Alestidae; genus Brachypetersius; species Brachypetersius gabonensis. Next base: position 9,355 of record JBBJLR010137201.1, on the reverse strand, counting down.
TCCTGCGGGCCAGAATGCTGCAGGAGCAGAGAGGCATTGCCAAGGGCGAGCTGCTGGCCGGACACTGATGTCCTGCCCACAAACTGCTCACCCGGCTGGTTACTGCTGTGTGGATGGCTGTAGACAAGAACGTCCTGCCTGAACCACTGGACCTCCTCTCCACCGGTTGGCTTGAAGCTACAGGGCAGGACACAGGCCTCAGAGAACAGACAGGTTACCTGAACATCTGATGGTAGAAAAGGAAATGTAAGAATTACAATGAACTGTTATCATAAAACATGCAATCATAAGTCCAGCAGACAATTTACTGGCGCCTCGTTCCATGTATTTGTTCTCTGTAAGTACCCAAGTGCCTCAAAGCAAAAAAATAAATTAAAAAATGCTGTAACTGTATTCCTTACATACTGCAGACTGATTTCAAGCTCCTTGTCAATTAAGGTAAATATTAAAACTCTTATGAAAAGGTACCATTCAGGTACGTTTAAGACAATGTACAAACAATGTAGAGTATTAAAAAATAGTATTAGTATTAAAATGTAGTAATTAAGTATTCAAGTGCAGTAATTAGCTGTTATTTGCAAAGGAATTGTTCATCCGTTTTCTTTATCTGGATTCTTTAAGAAAATAAGTATGAAAAGTGCACAATGGATCAGAGCCATTTCAACAGCACAAGGAAGGCTACACAATATCAGGCGAGTGGTTTTAATAGATGGCTGCAGACCCATCCTGCTCATGACCTGGTCAACCTTTTGCCCTCTGGCAGGCGCTACAGGTCCATTAGAACTAGGACCAACAGGCTCATACCATTAGCACTCACAGATAATGTACAATAACTGCTGTAGTTTTCCACCAATTTGTTATTATATAATGTAATTCTATATATAATGATATAAGATAATGATAAAATACTCCTATTGCTCAGCTTTAGAAGAAAAAGAAGTGATATTTTGAACTTTTCTGTTCTGAAGCCAGCCAGTCTTTATACAGTGGGCTGATTTGCATTTCTCTGCATTTCTCTGCACCAGTGTACTGTGAACAGACTATCAGTCAGCACTATCTGTCATAGCCTGATCGGTCGTCTGCTCACATCATGAAGATGGATGATGCTGTCATGAGATCCACTGATGTGGATTCAAGCTCAAGCCAGAGCAGCTCACTCTCTCTCTGGCGTGTCAGATATGAGCTGTTGAATTTTATGTTGATGATATAGAGTCTGGGACCCGGTCCTCCAATTTAGCCACACGAGAACACCTATGTCTACTCCGTAATCATTCAGAAATTGCTTTTAAAATAAAATAAAAAAAATCATATGTATTAATAAAATGTCACCACTGTCAAAATATATCCCAGTATTTCTAACAGTTATGATATCCTCAACTCTGTTTTTGGTACTCATGGTGTTTTCTTATTTTTCTTAAGAATTCAGAAGCTAACAGGAATCACACCATGTAATTCCCCCAACTGTCGGTTCATGACAAACACCTGAGTGAATTTGAATGCTTGGTAAATTACTCCAGGCTAAACAAACCGGATCTTATCAACTCAGGTTTCTCATCTAAGAACAAATACTATGCCAGATCCTGTTTTAAAACCTTTCACAGTGCCCAGTGTTTTTCGCTCTTAAAAGAGGATCTGATCTCACCTGGAGTTTTTGCTCTTGTCTTAGTAATGAGCCACCACAGGATAAAGCATGTGCAGATGCCTACTGATCGGGTCATCACTGGAAAAAGAAGAACGTTGAGATTTTTAGGACATTTCAGAACGAATTTCAGAACAAAGTATATGAGAGGAAGAATGCTGATCCAGGATCAGCTGCTTTTGTTTATATAGTGGGATATGAAAGGAGATAGCTGATCATAGCTGTTGCTGTAAGAAATTTGAGACAAATGGTCTTAGATGTGTTTGACTCTTTCAAGCTGTAGGTGAGTGGAGGCTTTCTCATGGTTTTTAAAGGCTGCACAAAGGAGTTTTACTCTAAATGACCAATTTATAAATGACACCTAATTACCTGCTTTATACTGCACCTGCCAGAGGTACATAGGTTGTCATATTGTTGTCATATTGTTATTTTATGGTTCAGAAGGTGGAGTTGTCTAGGTGTGTACATGTGGAAATGTTGAGGACAGAACTAATATGATAGCTTTTATTCTCACTAACTGCAAGAGAGTTACTCTCAGTTGAGTTTCATCTTAAATGAAACATTTTCATGTTATTGGTTGGAGGGATGTGATGAACAATAAATGAACAATAACACCTTGGCCTATAGCAGAGCAGGCATTTTGGGTTCACTGTCACACAAATGATGGTGTTGGCTGTCTGGACTCAGTTTAGATATTTTGGAGGGTACTGTGATCAGTATGAATTTATTTCTTGTGTTTTGCCTCAAATTTTTGAATCAAATAGGAATTTATTTATTTTGAAGAAACATAATTAACTGATAAAGCAAATAAAACGTTTATATGAAATGATCTTTTAACGTTTTCTGAAATAAACACAGTAACCCATTACAGGTTGAAGTATAATGATTGCGACAACCAGCCCCACTGTCTGCTCTGTAGGGGTCCTACTGTGGTCTTTGTCCACTGAGGGTGCAGAAGTGTGATAAACTGTGCAAAACAGTGGATGGGCCACATTTTATAATTATATACTGACAAAGTGCAAGGGTTTGCTAAATATTACATGTTTCTAGTGAAATGACCAAGGGGTGTAGACGAAAGGTAGATGGTCCAGTAAGCACAAGTTAGATCCAGTGTTTCTTCCATTTTCTCATACTCAGTCATATGCAAAAGTTTGAGCACCCCTGGACAAAAAAATTATTTTATTGATTTTTAAAATAAGTACAAACCTCTATGGAAAACACACTTCTGCACTTCTGCAACTGTATTTGTTAAACTTAACAACTTAGGAGGAGGCATAGCATCGGGTGTGTGCCAAATACCTGACATACACATTTCCATTATTGTAGATCCAATGAATGAACTGATAGATTGTTCTGTATAGATGATGCAACTTTTTTGTCCAAAAATCGACAAAATACACCATTTGTACTCCATCCTGTACTCGTTAAGTGTTGATAGCCATCACACAGGGCCATCAGAATTTAAAGAGCTACTGCGCTAATCCCCCTTATCAGATCAGATCCTTCAGTCAGTATGAACACATCCCCTTCAAACACACGATTACACAGCCCCTTATCTCTCTTATCAGATGAGGCCCTATTTTATTATTACAACAACTAATCAGGCTGTGGTCACAGTTTAACAACAGTATTTGTATCCGATTAGATTATTTGTATGAGATTCGCTGCCAGATCTGCTCCCACTGAGTTTGCATTGTGTGAAGAAGACAAGCCACGAGACCACAGTCCCACTGAGGTTGTAGAGTCTGAGACACTTGTCTAGGACACTGCTCAGCATTTTTAGATGTGGTTGTGGTTTGTGTTCTATAATAGTAGATTTGCTAAGGAAAGCTGACTCACCTGTGGTTGGAGCGTTCAACTCTGAGTAGAACGTGGACCAGAGACTGGGACAGGATGGACAGGTTTTCCTTTAAACACACCCCTTTGGCATCAATGACTCATAGAGACTAGTTATTCACTTTACATGCCCCTTTTACTTCAGATGGGTGGAGTTTAGTTACTTTCCCTCGAATGGACAAAGTCAGGAAAGAAAAGCACACACACTGGTGGCCCATGTCCAGAGGTGACAATGTATCTGTTCTTTTCTTAATGTTTTTTAATTGCAAGATTAGTTTCATTTCATTCTGTGGGTTCAACACGTGTTCTATTGGTGGTGCTGTTCACCTCCCACTTAGCTTTAGTGTTTTATTTTAGAACTACAGAGAAGAATAAAGTCAAGATTTGGTTCCTCCTGATAGAGAATGAATGCATTGTAGCTTTATTGGGAATTTGTAGGGAAGTAGTTCATGTGACCAACGTTGTTTTAGCGAAGTGGCCATTTGTCATATGTGAACACACCACAGTACAAAGTGTGTACATTCTTCTCTGTATTTAACCCGTTCACCAAGTGAAGCAGCGGGCAGCCATGAACACAGCACCCCGAGAACAGTGTGTGGGGATGTTTTCTAACTCAAGGGAACCTCAGTGGTGCTCTTAGAAGTACTGGGATTTGAACCCACAACCTTCTGATCGCAGGGCCTAACGACTAGGCCACCAATCAGCTGATGTTTTATGCCTAAAAATCTTGGGGGGGACAAAGTGCTACATTTTAGCCACTGGCTAAAAATACAAAACAGTATAGAAACTAGATGTACTGCATGGTGTTAAATACTGTAACTGCTGAAGAAATGTACATAATACAGCAAGGTACAAAGAGAATGGACATGTGGTGTGCTTCCAAAGAATTTGGTATAGATGCAGTGTGTCATTTGTGAAGTTTGAACCAAAATATTGACTACTGAAGAGCAAATTTTTTGCCCTGATGTTATTCACTAGGTGGTGCTACTCCACAAACAAGCTTTTGTAATTTTTGGCTAAATGGTTGTTGAGCTATTGCCCAAATAATGGACATTTACAGCACGCGCTGTCTCAGAAAAACCATGTACATCATGAAGGACCCCAGCCACCCTGCACTGCCACTTTTCACTTTCCTGCCATCCGGCAGGTGACTCAGGACAATACACACACGCACAACGTGCTTCAGGAACAGTAGTTACTGCTGCTGCACTGTGTTGTCTTTCATGTCTTTCGTGTCTGTTATGTCTCTATGTTCTATCTGTGAAGAGGGTGTTTAAGTAAGAATTTCATTGTACTCAATGTACTTCATTGTATTCAACTTAAACTTCAACTTCAAATAGTACTCTGTGCCTGCCCCACTTTAGGGGGCTAGCATGAAGGGACACACTCACCCAAGGACACAACGTTTATATCAGTTGTGTTGGACTGTGAGCACACCGAGCTGCATGGAAAAAATGGAACTTCACTGTCAATATGAAGAGTATTGGAAGTTTTTAGAAGTGTTTAATACCATTGCACTACATTTTGACTGGAATACCATATGAATACAATTTAAAAGGAAAAATTTAATGTAATAAGTTCTAAATGCATTCATTTTCTCACTGGATTAGGGTTTTTGGGAGGACCAAATCAAACCTCCTTGCGGGCCACGCTTTAAAGAGCCCTGTTTATTAGCATAGCTATTTCTACTTCTGCCTGATTCACCTGTTATCTAAGAACGGGCCTTAGACTATTCTGCCCACCCCTGCATGTCCCATGTATGTAGGGACCCGTATGTAGTAAGTTCCTGTAGGTCAGACATGTTTGTCCTGGAAAAGTAGAAAATGAATCACACAAACGTACAGATGACCTAAACATAAACACTGCAGTGTTCAGCATCAACATTGTGTGCTGGGTTCTGTGGGTAAGGATACATGTTGTAAAATATAAATGAAAATGGGCCCATTAACATATTTAAAAGTACATAACATTTAATCACTAGAGGTGAATTAGAAGAATTCCATGGTATTTCTCTTTACTAAATTGCATGTCATGGTTGACCATGGATGGATTAAACGCTGATTAATAGTGAGTCACAGTTATCACCAGCAATAACATGTAATTTGTTGAGACAACACATTGGTGCAATGGGTTGCGCTTGTGCCTCACAGCATGAAGGAATATGCCCGGCTGGCTAGGCCGAAGGTTGGAGTGTGCATGTTTCTGTCTGGGTTTCCGCCATGAGCTCCAGTTTTACTTCCACAGTCCAAATGAATGCGTGTCAGGTGGATTGGAGATGCTAATTGTGAGTGAGTGTGTGTGTGTGTGTGTGTGTGTGGTGCACTGGTGACCTGTCCGCTGTTTTTCTCCATCTTTCACCCTGTGACTAAAACACGGCCCCGCATCCCCTGTGACTCTGGTTGAGGACAAGGATTAGAGATAATATGGAGCTCTATTGACACTAAAAACAGAGTATCAACAAATAATTACTATTGTATGTTCTGGCTTGTTTTGAACTTTTACATTGAAACAAAAAAGACTCAAACCTGTCAGTCAATTCAAATCCAATTTCTTAACTTCTAAATAGTAATTTGGCAAATACATTAATTTAAATATTACAGAAATATTACAGGTAATAACTGGGGGCTTTGTAACTGATCAACAAGGAACAGGTGAGTAATGAGCTTGTGGGTCAAAGGGGAAAACATTTTATTTTCAGTGTTAGAAAGGAATTTCTTAAGAAAGAGTAATAAATTCTGTCCTATCTATCAGAGCCTTATTACCACCCATCAAATGTCACGGGCTGCACCCCAAGAGGAAATGAATGTGATGTGGCTTGGTTGAAGACAACATGCCCCCTGTGATGTGATTGGTTAGACTAGACCTCTCTGCGGCAGGCAGCCGTTCACGATCAGGCCGTAATCCAGCAGATTAGTCACAGCACTGGGATTACTGGACCCTGGGGTTCCGTGATAGGTTTATGACATTCTCTCTCTGTACCTCTTTATCGTGCTCTCTCACCCCCCTCCCCCTCATCTCTCCCTCTCTGTCTCTCCACCCCTCTCTCACGCTCTCTGCTGAGGGATTGTGTTAATGGAAAGTGATTAGTGCTCCCCTGGGATTTTTTCAAATAACTAATGATGAGCTTTGCAGAATGCCAGCCCGAATCAATCCGGAGTGGAATGTCTAGCGGCGAGCAGGTCCCGTTCCAAATAGCACTTTACTCCTCTTCGATCCACAAACCCACTTGTGGTCAGCTCTCACATCTTCAGAACCTCCTGGTAAGTTTATATATCCTGTAATAATGTCTGTTTTATGGGACAAAACTTTGCAATCACTTTGCAGTAATAAAAAACTGATGTTAGTACTCTTCAGGTCATTTCTATGAAGTTGTGAAACAGAATTAATAAGCCAAGTGTATTCATTTTCACAGAAAAGAATAATAAACAGAGTTTATTATTCCGAAAAATGGTTCCGAAAGAGCTGTGGAACATCAGGAGTTTTAATAATAGTTTATCCAACAAAATCATATTTTTCCAATAACGAGGCAAATGTGATACTGGTAAATCATACAGTTTATTATTGTGTTTGTCTTATGTACCATACTTGTGGTGTAATATTAGTAATTTTAGAAGGTTTACATCCCATTTACATACGGTTGCACTACTGCATTGTCTATTTATTGTACTGTCTCAATTTTGTTGAATGTTAAATGTTGCTATATGTTGCCCATGGATAAACATCATACTATGTATGTTTACACAGCTGCTGATGACAATAAAGTAACCTTGAACTATAATAATAATAATAATAATAATAATAATAATAATAATAATAATAAAAATAATAGGGTCTTGGGTACCCAGAGCCTATCCCCGGGTCAATGGGTGTGAGGCAGGGACTCACCCTGGTTGGTGCAATACACTATTATTTATTTAAATTTCAAATAATTTGATTTTTTGTTTATCATTTACACTGTATTGGACATTGTTGAATAAAACAAAAAATATATATAAACGTGTAAATTGATTCCAGACTTTTGAATACTAGTGTACACGGCATACATTTCCTCTGCATCATCATATCTTCCCATATAGTAATCTGAGAGGGGCAAACAGACATGCTTACACCTTTTCAGCCCTTTTTCGCTGGCCATCCCACTCACAGCTTTTATGCTCCCTCGTTTTTAGCTCTTTGTCGAGGTGTATGGATCATCTGTGATACACGGGTGAGCACACACCGACACGAGCCTCCACACACCGACAGCATGTTCTGTGAAAATCCTGATTAGAGGCCGCTTTGTAGGTTACAGAAAGATTTCAGTCGGCCACAGATAAGAGGATTTTCGGGGGAATTAATGTCATTCTTTCATTATAGTAAGAATGAAATCATATTGATTTAAATGTAGATGAAGCAGCGTCAGGCCAGGGTGTGCGACCTGCACTGCCCGCAGTACTTGGACCCTGTTGGGCACACGCATAACCAGATGAAAACAGTTTAGTTCTCAATATGATGAAAAAGCATGCATGCTTCACACTGACAACCCAGCTTTCAGCCACGGCGTCTGGCCATAGGGAGCACAAGACCACTAATGGCGGACCATTCAATATGGAAGTGACATGGTAGTGTGTGTGGTGGTCTGGAAGGCATAGTTGCAGGACAAAAAAAATTGTGTATGTGTGTGTGTGTGTGTGTCTGTGTGCACCACAGGCTGTTTACAGGTGTTGTGGAATGGCTGAGTTGGTGGAACTCCAACTCATCCCATTGCCCCCCCTGGAGGTGTTTTTGGCCCCCCTGGAGCTCCACTGGATGACAGCAGGATCTGGAGCCTCTGAGGAAGAGACTCAGCCCCCCTGTTTGACAGCATGAGGCTGATTCTGCTGAGCCTCAGGCTGCTGTGCCTGGCCTGCCTGTGGCCCGTCACGCTGCTCATCAACCACCACCCCAACCGAAGGAAGAACAAGGATGTCTATCTGGGAGAGCATGCCAAGCATAAACATGGAGGGTGAGGGGACAACATATGCTGTGATCCATTCCACATTATACCTCTTAAAGTAGCACCTTATTTAGCTCTTGCCATCATATTATGAGGCTTTGCAATACTAAAACATCAAAACTGCAATGATTTGAATTTACTTGATCTAAATGAGTAAACATAAATATGTATTTCATCAACATGATTCTTTTAATTATGTTTGGCAGTAACTGTGCTGACACAGTAGATGAGCCTCTGATTAAAAATGAAGTTGTTTACTATGGGACGTGAGCCAAGCTGAGCATTTTAATGAAACAAGGTCACATTGTCCATTAAACCTTACTAGATTTTATCAGTATATAGTCATGTGACCTGATGAATGGTCTAATATACATGCAAAGCATGTCTTTATCACGTTCATAGAAATATTATTATATATAGTGTCTATACTGTACAGCTCAGGCCATTTAGAACAGCTGGATTAACTGTGGGGGGAGGTGTTCATTCAATTTACTGGGTTTAACTGTGTACATTAGTTATATGTGAATGAAGAAAATTACTGTTAAAAGCAGACGTAAGTAAACTAAAGACTGAAAGCTTAGCTTAATTTGTGCAGAGCATGGACACAGCACAGGTTTTGTGACGGTTTCACATCTGTTTTGTGTTTATTGTTTATTGCCCGAAGGGGGCGTGGGGTAGGTTGGTTCCTGGGTTCAGTGTAGTCTATGCTGTGAAATGTTTGGGTTTTCTCCTTTTATAGCTCAAACTGCAGTTTGCAGTCTCTCATCAAGCTGCAGAGCACATTCTCTTCCCCTGAGGAGCAGAACTGTGATGAGAAAGCATGCATAATTGGACAGTTTGGTTTAGTGGCGGCAGCCCCAGTGTGTTTATGAGGGGTTTTACTCTTGTGGCAGCGTTGACGATGT
>JBBJLR010137168.1:0-16735 GCA_037577145.1 Brachypetersius gabonensis | reverse complement strand
TTGGTTTAGTCTGCGTTCCCCCCTGTATTTAGTCTCTGCGCCGTGTCTGTGTAGACACGGCGCCATTAAAGCTCACACCTCCAGGTATGCTTCGACCCTGTCTTCTTGTCCTGCTCATTTTGTAAAAGTGTTTCTGTTCGTCCCTGTTTTCAGCCCTCGCGCTGCCTGTTTGTTTTCTCCCGTTGTTATAATAAACCCCGTTTTCCCCCGATCATGTCTCTCCGCTCTGGTTCCCTATCCTTCCCCGCTACGCTCACGGAGCCCACCGTGACACCACCCAACCTTCACCAAGGATGTCATACTCTTACCAAACATAAAACAAAAAGGAGACTTCATGAGTGTGGATTTATTTTAAGTGCCTTTGAAATGAGGAAAGCATGGAACTGCAAGACATTTCAGAGATAAAGTAAGCATATGAAGGGGTATTTTACTAATTGATGGTAATTTACTTGGCTCAGTTATATGTATAAATCCTCTACAATTAAGTTTAAACTCTGACCATCGTCTGTACAATACAGGTCAAATTCAGTAAACCGGGGAAGGAAGGGAAAAGAATGGAAGAGAATGGCTTATTATATGAAACTATGTATGAATACCTTATTTTATAAAATGAAAAATGCTGAATACCTCATTGTGTAAGATAACCCTGGAGATACAGGTGTCCAGACTGGAAGTGAAGATGGAACAATGCTTCACTGAGTAAGATGGCCTTCAAGGCCATTCTGGGTATGCAGACGTTGCCAAGAGGTTGGGGTCAAGCAAATTAGGTAACACAGTCTGGTCAGTTTTGATTAGTTAACAGTGCAAACTCAGGTGTCACTGAATGTTAATTAGAAGCAAACTAAACCTGTAATTACTGGGTCGAAACACATAAGTGGGCATAAGCAAATTAGGTGATACAGTGTTAAAGATAGAAACAAAGAAAGACGAAGCTAAACTGAAAAGTATTAAACTTTATTGGTGAAAAATCAATCAGTGGGATGTATTAGAAAATGGGTGTTTAATTCTGAGGCCTATAAATAACACAGAGCCCAGAAGAGGAATGAGCAAGCATCAAGACTGGAGGCAGCTCCCATGGCCCACTGCTGTAACCTTTGAATAAATCAGCAATGGCGTTTCTTACTTACTCTGATTTTATTTTTACTTAGAAAAGTTCCAGACTCCATGACACATTCAAAGATAAAGTTCCTGAAAATTTAAGCTATTTTGCACATTATAGCCTGGTTCATTACAGTTGTTTTTACAACTGTAGAAGTTGTTATTGTTATTCTTTTTTTACCTTTACAGTATGGAACTCCTGATGGCTTGTGAGAGCAGACTTGTTGCACCCAAGTTACATGACGGTCAAGGCTTTATGATACACAAGATATCCAAATCAAAGGCTATTTACATACAAGTGAAACATATAGTTATTTATCAATATGTTCAAATCAGTTTGGTTTTATTTACATACAACACACAAAATTTCAATTCTTTTGGAAATAGGTTTGTAACTTTTGGCCCCACACCTCAAATGACCATTAAACTGTCTTCTTGCTTTATTGTTCTTCCAGCTATTAGAGAAGACAAATATTTTATTGCTGGAAGACAATGTTACTTCGTGTCTGGTGCATGGTGTTCCTTCACCTAATTTCCTTTCAAACACCCTCTACGACTGCATTGTAAGAGGGCTGGACAGATGCAGTCCTGTCTTGGAGGACATTGCCGATTTTGATCTTCGTGACAAAACTAACAAAGGCTATTTCATTTCTTTGTTTATTTCATTGTGTTCACCCTCAGAACGCTTTTGTTGATTCAGACACATTATGCGTTGGTTGGGTTCAGACGCATAAAGTATTCAGTGTATATTGTATAGATTTTGTACAAATATAGCCCTCGGAGAAGGACGCTATCGCTGGCACCATGACCAGGTGCTGAAGACAGTGGCCGAGGCTACATCTACTGCAGTGGCCAACAACAAACACACCTGCAGCCAGAGGGCAGTACACTTTGTGAAAGCTGGAGAGAAGCCACGGGCACAGCCAACACCAGAAACCAGCCTACTTTCATCTGCATCAGACCGGGAACTGCGAGTCAACTTGGGCAGCCAACTCAAGTTCCCAGAGTATGTTACACCAACCTCTTTAAAACCAGACATGGTGCTGACATCTGTCTCGTCTAAGCAAGTCCTTAGTGGGGTTAACTGTCCCTTGGAAGGACCGCATGGTGGAGGCCAATGAGCGTAAGTGGCTGAAATACAACAAGATTTTAGAGGAATGCCGGAGGAGAGGCTGGAAAGCCCGCTGTGAGCCAGTAGAGGTGGGGTGTCGAGGCTTTGCGGCTCGCTCCTTATGTAAAACCTACACCCTCCTCGGCATCGCAGGAGCTGCAAGGAGGAAGGCTATCAAGTCCTCCACAGAGGATGCAGAAAGAGCCTCTTGGTGGATTTGGATTAAAAGGTCAGAAACGTAGGCCAACGCTGCTGGGACAAAAGTCGGGATCTGATCAGCCCTGGCTGGGTCACCTGAGGGAGGGTGTCTGATGTTGAGAGTCCCGAAACACCCAAAGATCTCAGTAAACATCACTGATGATGTATCTATGTAACTATTTAACCAATTATTCCAGGCATCCGAGTCCAAAACAACGGAGGATCTCAAAACTCCCATGGAACCGATAACAGATTACCTGGCTAACGCTGGCTGTTTCAGATAAACAACAAGTAGAGGACAGAGTCCACACACAATCTCAGAGGTTAGTTTATTCTGTCTGTCTATCTGCCCACCTGCTACAAGCACTTTAAAAAATCTAATGTTTTAAACTACGGTTGTAATTTTAGATTCCAAGGACTGAAGACACTGGGTGTTCTGCAAAAGATCTGCCAATATCCCCAAGCATTCCATCAGGTTCTCTGTTACTGACCCTCCCAAGTTACAGCAGAAAAAACAAAGAACTTGTTTCACATTCAGATGTCAGAAAAAGTGATCGAGAATGAGATTGTAACTTTCTGGAGAGAGTATCTACAGGATGCCCAAAAAAATCATATACATGTATACATGCACATTAAATCACAAGGGACTTATAAAGGTATTAAGAAATGTATGTTGTTGAAACCTGGAGAACCCTGGTATTAAATCAATTGTCAATTGCAGTTGCAGTGAGTGAACAACATTTTTATGAATTTGTACATTTGTAAAAAACTGTTGCATTTATGAATTCCAATTTTATGCAGTTTACTCTGGTGGACGGCCAAAAGAAGCTTGGTGACCTTCTTGTTTTTGTTACTGGTGTAATGTCTCGCCAGTGGCCGGTAGAGGTCACTGTTGTGGGTTTTAGGTCTGGGACTCTTATGCTGAAATCTGTGTATGGTTGTGTCTTGCTCAGTTTCAGGTGTCCTGTGTTTTCCTTAAGTGATTATGTTCACTCATTGGTTCATGTATCATCCCTCACCAGTCATCCCTCACCATGACCCTCACCTTCCCTGATCCTCATGTGTCTTATATGTAGTTTTGCTTTCTGTTTGTAAGGTCCTCGTACCTGTTTGTTTTGGTTTCCAGTAGAGTCTGTGGCGTTATAGGGTTACTGCTTCATGACATTCACGACATAATATTTTTCCCTCTTCAATGAAGTGATGACACCTGCTGCATCTACTCAGAAACATGTTTTATCTATTAAACTAAATTATCTAGGAAAAATGTACATTACACACACACACACATCCAATATTTAATAACTATTATGTATGACTATTTTACACAATCTTTAAAATTAAATTCAATCAAATTACTTCTAAACAAATAACTTATTTTCAATTCTAAATGTAATTTCTATCAAAGTTTCTTTCATTCACTGAAATGTTAAAATAAAATAGACAACGTTAAACTACTTTCTCCTCCTCCAACCCAACATAAAAGTTGTGGCAGTGAAATTATGTTTCTAAATGTCATGCACTGAAACTGTCTAATTTGGTTAAGCCTGTTCAGGATGAAGGCACAAGGGGTTTTCCACTCAACAATGCTTTTTGAATGAGGCATAGTTTTCTTTCCTGTTTCTTTTCTTTCTTTCTGGTTTAATGGTTGATCATGTTCCTGTGTTTCCTGGTTTAGGTTTCTGAGTTCTCTGTTGTCTCTGAGTCTTGTTTCATTGTGTTATACTTACGTTCCTTTATGTTTCATTATCAGAGACTGTTTTTCGCCCATAAGGGCGATGAGAGTAAAGGCCGTGGATGTTCTTGTGTTTCTACCATGTTCATGTATTCTGTTTATTCTGTCATGTTCTTGTAGTACTGTTCTGTGTTTCTCATGTTCATGTTTCTATTCACCTGTTAGTCCACCAGATGTCCTCATTGTTCTTCTGTTTAGTCCATGTTCTGTTCCTGTCCAGCCCTGTTCCTGTCCAGTCCTGTCCAGCCCTGTCCAGCTCCAGTTCATGTCCAGTTCCTGTCTAGTCCTGTCCAGTCTGTCCACCTTTCTTGTTAGGTTCCCTTCTGGTTCCCTCCTGATCCTGTTCCCTTCTGGTTCCCTCCTGTTCCCTCCGGTTCCATGTTCTGGTCGTGTTTCCCTCCTGTTCCTATGTAAGCCCACTAGGGGTCCCCGTTGTCTTTGGTTTGGTTGGTCTGGTCATGTCATCCCTGTCACCTGTTTTCAGTTCATGTTAATCATCCCTGTATACCCATTGGTTCCTGTCCCTGTTCTGTTTGGTATTTAGTTCATGCTCCGTGTCTGTTCAGACACGGTAGCATTAGCATTCACATTCCCCCATGTCGGTTCATGTTCCTGTTCTGTTCCCCCACATCTGAGTTACGGTAAAGGTAGTTTTTCTGTTGTCCTTGTTTTGTGGTCCACGTGCCTGGTTTTGTTTTCTCTGTGTTTTTGTGAATAAACCCCATTGTCCCCCATGACCTACGTCTCCGGTTCCCTATGTTTCTCCACACCTATGGCGAGGCCAACCATGACACACAGTACAGAACAGAACTCACAAGTAATTCCTTAGAGCAATGTAACAACAGCCTGTTTAATTCCAACAAATAAAAAGTGTTGGGAGAATGTCATATCCAATCAAATCTGGTTGTTTTGGGTACTTGGAAAAAACCCACACCTGGAAAAATGTGCATGTGCCAATCAAAAGTTTGGACACACCTTCCCATTCAACAATTTCCTTTGTTTTTATTATTGGTTACATTGTAGATTAATATTGAAAACATCACCAGTTGCTCTGATGACAGATTTGCACAACCAGATTAATCAGGAATCGACTTGGAATGGTATTTAATTAACAGGTGCGTTTCAAGAGTTTTTTTGTGGATATTTTTGCCTCATTATTGTGTTTGGGAATATCAGTTGTGATGATAGGATTGGTACACAGTAATCCTATTTGACTACGGTTCTACTACAATGGATTACAGTGGACCTATTATGCAAAACTCACTTTAGTTATAATAGGTCTATGGGCTACAAAACATGATGATAAGCCTTTATTTGTCACATACCCTATTACATACAGCGAAATTGGACCCCTCTGACCATACATACACAAACATCAATCTTTGGGGGGACAGGTCAGACGAGAGGGAGCAAGGAAAAAAAGAAATAAAATAGAATATATGATGTGAGAACAGTGTTGTGGACTACTTTAAGCACTGATGTACATCACTCTGGATAAGAGCGTCTGCTAAATGCCATGAACATAAACGTAAATGAAAATGTAAAAAGTAAAAATAAAAAAAATCTTCGCAGGGCAGTTTGGGAACAGGGGGAAAAAAAACACCTTAGCAACAAAGCACATAAACTCTCAAAACACATGAGACATGACTAGCAAAGGGGAGGGGGAGCTATCTGGTCCTGCAGCCGACAGTGGGTGCTGGTTCGCAGACCGGCCGATCACCCCGAGGAATAAAGCACCGAAAGCATGGGATGGCGGAAGGTGCAGTAATTGTTTTATCTGTAGCTGTGTACGTATGTATGTGTGTGTGTGTGTGTGTGTGTGTGAGTGACATGAACGCCTGTGTAGCTCAAAAGTACTGTCAATACCCTCTCTGCCCAAGTTACCACACAAAAATAAAGAGAATAAGGAAAATAAAGAGATGAAAGAAACTATTATGGACTTACAATGTCGCAGAATGTTGGACAATTTGATTTTTTCTGGAATCGCTGAGCAAACTACTGACCATCCTGAACAAGCAATAAAAGGCTTTCGGCCCTAAACTTCCTCTCGACTCAGTCGATGCAATTTCTTTTCACTGCGTCCATCACATCGACGCAAGAGGCAATAGATCTGGGAAACAGAGAGCAATCATTGCTAAATTTAAGCATTACAAACAAAAGGAAGGTGTCAAAAGCAAAGCAAAGGAGCTACAAGGAACCAGCTCTGGTTTTTACATTCAACGTAGGACAAATCCTTCTCCCAATCATGCGGAGTTACCGGGAGCAACATTATCTGAGGACAAATTGTTTGTCGATAGTGTTCTCTACCGTGACAGCAATGAAACTACTTGGCTATGACATTCGCCAGCAGCATAGATTTATCTCAACGTTACACCTCACTGTCGTTGTTCTGCCAAACCCAGGGACATGCTTAAAGCTTCTCTCTCTTTCTCTCTCTCTCTCTCTCTCTCTCTCTCCCTTCCTACCTCTCTCTCTTTCTCTCTCTCTCTCTCCCTCTCTCTCCCCCTTCCTCCCTCTCTCTCTTTCTCTCTCTCTCTCTCTCTCTCCCTCTCCCTCCCTCCCTATCTCTCTCTCTTTCTCTCTCTCTCTCTCTCTCTCTCTCTCTCTCTCTCCCATAAATATGTCATTATCAGTGCTTCCATTTGCAATCAAAATTTCACTATCACAAATATATATGGCCTTAATTCTGATTTTTTTTCCATTTACTCAAATTCCATAATCATAATTAGATGTGACTTTAACCAAGTTCTCAATCCTACTTTAGACAGATTATCAACCTCCCCTCAATCTAGGAAAAGTAAATCCACAGAATCAGTATATGAACGATTTGCGTCTTGGCGAAAGTTGGCAACTAGAAAACCCATCAGTAAAAGAGTATACCCATTTTTTTCTTGCCCCACCAGTCATATCCCCACATTTCTTTCCAGTAATTCAGTCATATCCAAAATTTCAAATGCTAAAATCCACCCTATCATTATTAGTGATCACGCATTTAATACCTCTCTAATCAGAGATCCAGACTTCAATTCTAAAAGAGAGTGGGCATTCTTTCTGGAAACCAATGACACCACAGAAATCCCACCAACAATACTTTGGTAAAATGCAAAGGCAGTAATGAGAGGAAAAATAATTTCATATTCATCACACAAAAAGAAAAAATAAGAATTGGAAAAACATTTAGAACAAAACATTATCACTCTCAACTACACCTGTATTAATAATCCAACACCACAAACAAAGAAATTACAGCTTAACAATATTATCAATAAGAAAACACAATTTATCATGCAAAGCCTTAGACAACTATAAATCTGGGAAATACTTAGCAAGTCTTCTGAAATATAATAAAGAAAAATCACTTATTCCTGCCTTCAGAACTCCACAGGGAAGCTCACACAGTCCCCTCAAGAAATCAATGACACATTCAAAGATTTCTACAGTAGACTATACACTACAGACATCGACCCAGACCCAAAAGAAATTAAGGATTTTCTCAACAACTTAAAATTACTTCAACTCACCAAGGATAAAGCAGATGAAATAGACACACCCCTATCACTGATTGACCTTCACACAGCTCTCAAGAAAGTGCCCAATAATAAAACCCCTGGACCAGACGGCTTCCCTGCTGAGTTCTACAAACATTTATGGGACACTATCTCTCCACTTTTCTTCAGAGCAGTTTTACACATCAAGGGTACATCGAGAATTCCACCTAACATGAATACAGCCCTAATATCACGACTCCTCAAGCCCCATAAAGACCTAATTATTTGCTCCAGTAAAGCACCACCATCGCTTCTCAATACAGATCTTAAAATCCTCAGTAAAGCAACAACTCGAATCGAAACAGTAAAAGGCGCAGATTATTTAACTTAATTCATAAAGCAAAAACAAGATCAACGGTAAAGTATCAGGGGTTCATTAAATGCAGAAAAAGCAGGTTAAACTGGACATTTTTACTGGAAACACAGCACAAATTTGGTTTTGGTGAATCACTCAATCACTGGATTAGAATTCTGTACAGTTCACCAATGGCCACGGTCACAACTAACGGACTAATATACAATAACGGACTTCACCTTAAACAAGGGACCAGACAAGGATGCTCACTCTCCCCCTCCCTCTTTGCCTTATTCATTGAGCCCCTAGCTGATGCTATACGTC
This sequence comes from Brachypetersius gabonensis, assembly GCA_037577145.1. Lineage (NCBI taxonomy): Eukaryota > Metazoa > Chordata > Actinopteri > Characiformes > Alestidae > Brachypetersius > Brachypetersius gabonensis. The sequence goes on along the minus strand of JBBJLR010137168.1, from coordinate 8,429 downwards.
AAGACTCTTCATATTCACCATACGATTAGCCTATATGCAGATGACATTTTACTCTTTATCACTCCTTAAACTCTCTACCTGATGCAGTAAAAGTCACTGACTCATTCTCCAAACTCTGATTATTCAATAAACTGGACAAAATTAACAATCCTACTGTGACGTCCACAGAGCGGCCGCTAGAGGCTGCAATCTGGGTTTTCATTTCTGGGATTCTTATTTTGAATTGAGTGTATGTTTGTGTCTGTGGTCAGTGTCAGGTGTCCTGTGTTTCCTTTAAGTGATGTGTTTTATGATTGGTTCTTGTTTGAGTGGGTTTTGTATTTAAGTTCAATGAGTTCGTGTGTCAACCCTCACAATGACCCTCACCTTCCCTGCTCCTTGTGGTTCTTGAATGTAGTTTTGTTTTGTGTTTGAAGGGCCACGTTCCTGTTTGTTTTCTGTTTTGTGTAGAGTCTGTGTGTTTTGTAAATGAATTCCATCAAATGGAAAAGGCACTCTTGCGCCTCGCCTCACTCCCTGAGCACCAGACATGACACCTATCTATAATTGGAGATAACTGGACTGTCACAGCTCAAACCCGTCCAGTTCCCATCGCTACAAATAATATCAGGTATTTGTGTATAAACATTTCCACCAGGCTGCTCCACCTAAACTTCACCCCTGTGAGTAAAACAATAGAAGCCGACCTAAAACGATGGACTAACTCATCACTTCAACTGTTAGGCAGAATAGCAACCGTAAAGATGTTCATATTACCAAAAATAAATGAATGGTTCTCAGTCTACCGCTACTTGGTTTAACTTTTTGAATTCCATCACTACCAAATTGTACACACTGCAAAAACCCAAGTCCAAAGGAGGACTTGAGGCCCCTAATTTTCAATATTATTTTCTAGCAAATCAACTCCAATATATTTATCATTGGACAAACCCACCCGACATACAGCTCTTGGGAAATCAATTGATCCATCACAAGCTAGAGAAGTTTCCAAAAATCCAACAATCTCAACAGCTCTGACAGCCTGCTGGAAGAACCAGTAAAATGTTCCACATATCACCCTCGTAAATACACACCAGTATGGCACAACCCTGACTTCTTCCTAAACAAAAAAACGGTGGAGACCAATATCTTCACTACTTGCAATTAAAATCTGTCCTTAAATCCAAAATAGGTATATCTAACAATGAACTACCCTCGCAGAAGAAAAAAATATCCCATACGAAGAGAATTCTTTCTAGGTTATACAAAATCAATCATCCATAGTCACTGCTATTTCTGACCCGACCAGAGCCTGGAATAAGGATCCAATCCCAACCTCTGGACACAAATCTGTATTAACACCTACACAATGTCTATTAGGGCTGCAGGATATTAGGAAAACATGCAATATGCGATAATGTTAAGTGTTGCCATGGCGATATCACATGCGATAAGTGAGTAAAAACTTAGCCTTTATAGTGTTAATGTTTTTCTGCTTTGGATTTGCTGGTAACAGAGACTCCAGACTCTGACTAGTCTATGCAGAAAAAAAATAAAATTTCCATTCCAACATGTTTTTTTTTTTAAAGAATTTACTTAAACAGAGCATTTAAATGCCTCCCATAAAACATTTGAACCATTGAACATTGTTGAAAAAAAAATATTTTAATCATTTTAAATCTTAAATAAATGTAAACATAATTTAAATTATAGTATAGTAATTATAGATTTTTTTACCCTCTTCACTGTGGCTCTGGGTGAAGAGTTTTGGAAAAACACCATTTGTTGCAGTTCAGTCGGTCTTTCACGATATGGATATTGATATTGCATGTTGATATCGCGATTATGGTAATTTACGATATATTGTGCAGCCCTAATGTCTAACAATATTAACCTACAATGAATACAATACAAAGTAATTCACAAACCACATATCACCCAACAAAAAATGTATAAAATGGGAACATCTGAACACTTGAACACCTGATGATTCCCTTCTCAACCTGGTCCTGTCCACCAAAACAACACTTTCAGAAAAGTGTTGTCTAACACTCTCTCACGCATCTTGAGTTGTGACATTCCACTCTCTCCATCCCTCTGTTTACTGGGAGACCTTTCAACAGAAGTTCCAAATCTACTTTAGTCGCCTTAAATGTCGCCAAGAAAACTGTTTTGTTAAACTGGAAAACACAAAACCTCATTAAACATCAATCACTGGTTAAGTCTCTTCAAACACATCTCCCTGGAATTAAACACATGTCAAAACCCAACATCAGCTCTTAGAGAAACCTGGAATCTGTTCATGTTACATTGTTAACTAACCACAATATATAGATAAACACCCATGCAGCCCCTTACCTGTTCCTCTTATACACACTCACACACACACACACACACACACACACACACTTCATTAATTCTTTTCTTCTTTGTTTATTTTTTTTCCTCCTTGTGTCATTAATCTAAACAACTTAAACTAACTTCCCCTTGATATATTCATGCTGTGTCTTTGGTTTCATCTTGTCCCCTGTTTGTTTGCGTCTGTTTGGTCTTTTGTGACTTGCCTTTTGAAGAAACTGAATAATCTGTTTTGTTTTTTCTTGTCTTGTTTAGTTTTGTTTTATTGTGATGTCACGTATTAATGTGGGTGAATTCGGAGCAACTCCGACAAATGAATGATCTGCACTGCTGTTTAAAATAAAGTTGTCCTCCGAAGAGGTGGTGGAGGTGGGCCATAAAATAAACTCGGACTCAAAGCATTCTTGCTCTCCATCAGCTGAAGAACGATGTTAGCAGAGATCTTTGTGGAAAATGTAGAAGTTTGGTAGAGCTTTTAACCATCGACTCTTATCCGGAAAAACATCCCTAATATTGGGGAACGTGAAGAAACCGCCGCGGCAGGTTGGATAAAGAGCTTGAAGCGTGAACAGAAAAAGAATTGGAGCAGAAAGAGAACGGAGTTCCCTTTCAAACGAAATCACACAGTGAACATAAGAAGAACTGCGTTCCCTTTCTGCTGGTCCACTTTTTGGAACACTTCTAGAGGACTGCCTTTAGTTCCATTTAAGATCACTATCTGTGAAAACACTCTGAGTCAAATAAATGAGTCAAAAGCTCAAGATTCAGGACAGTGACTTGCGAGTGCTGCGAGGGCCTATGCTTCGGTTTTCCAGCCTGGATGCGCTTCTGATAAAGGAAGGTACAGATGTGGTGGACTTCGAAAAAAACAATGGAGAATAAGTGAAGATGGGCGTGGCTAAATGAAGTGAAGGATAATGGCAAGCCATTTCGTTCATGGTGCCAAAAGAGTGGCAGGTGTGTGCTTTTGTGTGATATGCCATAAAAAAATAGCCTATGGAAGCAATGGCAAAAAAGTGCTAGCAGGCCACCAGCACACATCCTCACTGCCTGGTGCAACAGCTACCTCCACTGAGGTTTATGAGTCTTTGTCTGCTCACAGAAAGTGCACATATGCTTAATTATAGCAAGAACAATTAAGTCAAATAACTTTACTTTTAAATGTATTCAGTTGTGTTGTTGCTATCCTTTACTTCCCAGGAGATCATTTTGAAATACATGGCATCACTAAATGTCTTCTTCTAGCTACTAACTGGCTCAATAGTGCCATCTTCATATATGGAGTAAGAAACAGCAGCTAGTCTTAACTGAATACAACAATAAATATTTTTTATTAATATAGTAAATAAAATATTAAATTCACTTCATAATGCACATCACAAGTAATGTACAGGTATGAGACTGTACATAAACTCAGGCTAAATAATGATGTCATAGATTTTTGCTCTGTTACGGCTTCTGCTGCGCGGCTCTGCTGGATGACAAGGGGGTGGAGTTACAAGGGGGTGGAGTTACAAAGGTTTGGCGACAGCTGTAGTGTCCAATGGAGGAAAGAGATTTAATTCCAAGCTATTTTCAACACTTTTCATTGGTTAAAAATTTCTAAATTTTACAGACCCATGTGGAGACTGACCAATAGTGTCGATTTATGAAAAAAAACAACAGAGACCAAAAGTGGAGTTACGAGGTTTCCGCCCAACAGCGAAGATATGTGTGTACACATAGTATTGCAGCACAATGCAAAAACAAATTGTCAGACAAACCTCAACAAAAAAATGTATTTTTTGAATTCTGATGAAGCAACAGATGGACAGGATTTTAAACATCCTTGACCTTCCGAGTTGCATATCTCAGCAGGGAATTTAAATTCGAATACGGGTTTACCTTTACATTTTCTTTAAGGTTAAAGTGTTAAACTGAGTTTAAAATAACATTAAAGTGTTCTGGGAGCAGATTCTGAGGCATATTTAGGATTTCCACTGTAAAAATAGGCATTTTTGTCATTTTTTTAACCAAAACACAACACATTCTTTCACTATACGTGGGTGCTCTCGGACCGTAACCCCCGCGAAAAGCGTGAGATTACTGTAAACAGGCGTCTGCTGAACCAGGTTCTGCAAAAGCATGGAGTGATATCTGATGAAAAAGTAAGAATGAATCTTCTGCATCAACAACTTGCAAAATCCACCAAGTTCAACAAGCTCACAGCCATTATTGACTTACACAGAGGTATGTTAAAAATATATTTTGCATAAAAGCACTGTAGTATAATTTTTTTTTATTGTTTTTTTTTGTCTACATTTAAAGTTTTGAATCAAAAGTATGTTGTAATCAAAAGTATGAATAGGTGCTGAGTGCAATAACAAAAAAGTGTTATTGAACTGCAAATATGTAGTTCATTATCATAGGAATCTCATTCTTTGTGAATTAGAAAGTTTTTCAGGAGTAAGTCACAATGTATGAATGTATGAAAAGAATGTTATTTTTGAGAGTTTGTAAATAATTTTTGCAGGTGTGCTCTCACCCTTCCAGGTCTTCCTTAAGAGACTGCAGCATGAGAACCTTATGCTCCATGTTCTCCATGTTGAGATGGTGCTGCTAGTGAGAGACCTTCCCTCGAAGTTTAGGAAGCCTGATGCCATCCCCTCAGATGTGAAGGGCTTATTGAAGCTGGATTTCCAGAACAGAGATCTGCACTAGCCAGACAAATTGCTAGCTGTGGGGAAATTCAGCTATTTCACTCAGAACAAAGCCAGGGTGGGGAAGAAGTCCTGGGTGGAACAAGTCTACAACTCACTCAGAGAAAGCTACGTGACTGCAGCCACATTCCTGTTGAAAAACCTGCCCTTGGGTAATAAAATCATACACTTCTTGTCTGCACTGTCGCCATCTTTAATGCAACATATTCTAGCTGCATCTAGCACTTTGGCCAAGTTCCTGTCAAATTTAATTACCCCTGAAGAACTGGGTCAGCTGGATGAAAAGGTGAGGTCATACAAGGCTGACCTAGATCTGGGAGTCAAGGCCAAGGGTTTTGATGATAAAGAATCACAGATTGATGTTGACATGGACGATATCATTGAAAAAGATAAGTATTGAAACCTATAAAGGCTTTGCGGTAATCACACTTGAAGGCAGCAGGGGAGACTACCTCAACAATGAAAATCAGTGCTCCATTGAGGAGTTCACGTTTGTCTTCTTATGGCAGATACAAAAGTTATCTGAAGAAAATGAAGGACAAAATATGTCAGAAGGAACAGAAAATTCAGGAAGCTGTAAAGGTCCTGGAAGCAGTAAAGGTGAGAAAGGTGAAAGAAGCTTTCACCACTTCATCCACATCCACTGGTGCCAAACACTCCTCCTCTACAGCCTCCTCATACAGCTCAAGAAGTGACACATGTGCAACACACTCTTCTTCCATCTCAGAAAAGCCAATCCTGCAGGCCACCCCCTTTCGTTCTCCTCTAGAAAGTCCAAACTTGCAGGAAAGCCTTCCTCCTCCTCCTCCTCTTCCTCCTTCTCCTCCTCCACACAAGCCAAACTTGCAGGAAAAGGCAGACCTACAGGTATCCCTACAGGGGGGCGATATATCGAGGTTATTGATTAATTCGAATTTACAATTCAGGATGATGTGTGTTTATGAAAATCAAGTTTATTACTTATTTCACAGGCGAGTGCCAAAAGCAGAACTAATGCGAAACACTGTTCTACACGGGTAAATTAGTGTGGCACACCCAAACACTGTAGCAGACAACATGGCAAGGACAGTGGAGAAGCTGGAGCTTGTGCCCAAGAAAGGTGTTGCTGCATCTGTAGCATGGAATTGGTTCGGTTTTGCGCCGTCGGACACAGACCAAATAAGTCCTCGTTGCAAAGTGTTTAAAAACTGATGCAACCAAAGGAAGCAGCACGACAAACTTATTCCAGCACCTAAAGCAGAGGCATGCAGCGCAGGTGGAAAAGTGCAGCTTCCAGCTTCTAACTGTGTGCCAGACGATAAGAATGGGGCATGGTGGAAGGAGATAAACGCTGTTGCGATGTATATCGCAAAAGACATGGTGCCCAGACATACTGTGGAAAAGCCGGGATTAAATTAACATGCTAAAAGTTTTAGACCGGAAGTACGTGCTTCCAAGCCACAAATATTTTTCTGAAGTTGCCTTGCCACAACTGTATAACGAAACACGTCAAAGATTCGCAAGACAGCTGGAGAAGGGGGTGTCGTATTATTCTGCCACAAATGACATGTGGTCCAGCCGTACCATGCAGCCCTACATGAGTTTAATGATACATTTTGTTAGTGGTGTTTGGGCGAAGCGTCTGCCTCCAAACACCGAATTTTCCCAAGGAGCACAAAGGTGAAATAATCGCACAAGGTTTAAAAGATGCTCTCAGCTCTAGGAACCATGCCGAAGACGGACTCAGCTGTATGACCACAGACAGTGGCACCAATATGATCAAAGCTCTGAAAGACGACGAGAGGCCTGGTCTCTTTAGACACAGACTGCACAATGCTGCAGACTGCGGTAAGAGTCTAATGGCATTCCACTGACCATTTTTTTTTCCAAAGACATGAAAAGCGCAATTAATGCAATTAATGCTGTAGCTTTTGTGTGTGTGTGGGGTGTAGGGCTGCACAATATATCGCAAATTTATCGTCATCGCGATATTAAAATGCGCAATATCCATATCGCCAAAGACTGACTGCAATAAATGGTGTTTTTCCAAAACTCTTCACCCAGAGCCACAGAGAAGAGGGCAAAAACATCACTGGGCAGTTTCTTCATCTTCTGTGCTGCTGTTAGAGATTCTTCCTTTTGCTGTTTTTTTCTAGCTAAGAACTTACTATAATTTAAATTATGTTTACATTTATTTAACATTTAAAATTATTTTACAAATATTTTCATCAACAAGATTTTTATCAACAATGTTCAATGGTTCAAAAGTTTTATGGGAGGCATTAAATGCTTTGTTTAAGCAAATTCTTTAAAAAATATATTTTGGAATATAAATATTGCATTTCATTTTTTTCTTTATCATTATCGCATATTGCATGTTTTCCTAATATCGTGCAGCCCTAGTGTGGAGTTTAGCCTAAGGCAAGAAATAATTCTTGGACTAAATTGATCAAAATATTTCAGTTATTTTGGCTATCTACTACCACATGTGGCCTAAAATCGTCTTGTTTGTGTTTTCTTTTATTTTCAGAGAAAGGTGTGAAGGACCCACTGATCGACCGTTTGCAAAAAAGCTATTGCTGCCTTTTCTTACATTAAACCATTTATTTAAAACCGGTTTGCTACTACCTGCAGAGGAAGACACAGACCTCACCAAAACAATAAAAAGGAACATAATGGGCTTTTCAATGACAAATACAGCAACCCTGTACAGGATGAACTGAAGGACATGTCCTGACTGATGGACCCAAGGGTCCGTACAAGCTACATTGACCCAGACAAGGTGGAACAAGTGAAAAAAGAGCAGTCATTGAGCTCAGGTCTGCTAACATGAGTCCAGCTGTTCAGGTGCACCAGGAAGAACCACAGCCTCCACCCAATAAGAAAATGACTTTTGCTGCCTTCTTCAAGAAGAGTGCACTGGTTGTCTCTCTGCATCGGTCCGAGAAAGTAGAGACTGAGCTGGCCACCACCTCTTGACCCCAAAGGTAGATCCGGACATGTGACGATAACGAAACAAAATATATCTTGTAATATTGTTGACGAATAAGAACGAGACTAAATGTGGTTTACAGAATAAAAACTATGTTAAAATGTCTCTTCATATTCGTCGACTAAAACGAGACGAGATGTTATTTCCTGCAGGATAGGGAGCGGGAGACAAAAGTTTTGGGACACTCGACCTTAGAGTTGAACGGCGTTACGTCCCAATCCCACCATGGAGAGGCACTGAATTAAATCTAATGCACGCAAAAGTATTGGGACGGAGGGGCAATATAGCAATATAGTGTCAGGGAGAGAGAAATGACACCCACACACAAAGTCTCTCTCTCTCACGCACACACACACACAGAGCATTTTGATAAGCAGCCTTTTCCTTATCCATGCAATAAAAGCTGATCCTAAATTGTTCTG
>JBBJLR010137159.1:0-16736 GCA_037577145.1 Brachypetersius gabonensis | reverse complement strand
GTGAGAGAGAGAGAGAGAGAGAGAGAGAAAGATCTTTTACTACTAATGATATAATATTACCTTTGTGTCAAAAATCACACAGTTTAAACATTGCTGACTAGAAACACGATGATTGGAAACAACACTGAATAATGACACAAATATTTTATAAAAAGACAGGAACCACATTTGTAGGTGTGGTGGTTAATCTTACAGTGGAGAAAAAAAATGTATGTTGAACTTAATTAGGAAAGGGTGTCAGTAGCTCCCTCTAGTGGCTGACTGCTCCACTGCAGCACATTTGATGCACAAGAGCCAGAACTGAACCTTCAAAAACGAACCTTCAGAGGGAGCATCAGATGTGCTGCAATTGAGCAGTGAGCCACTAGAGGGTATAATGACACATTCACACACAACCACAAGCTCCTGCTTCGTCATTTACGGCCACACACAGACTGTTACTGAGTATATCTTCAACGTGATGATTTGTATGTAAAAGTAGATCAATTCATGGTGGAGGAATACATGCAGGATGTCACATTAGATCTCCCAGTTCCTGATGTACACTCATTAACTTCATGTTTAGGCTTGCTTAAACTGTATGTGAGTAAAGCATTTCACACAATGCTTCTGAAATACGTAAAACTAAATAAAGCTCCAATATGTTTATATGGTTGTTTCAACATGGTTTAAACAAAGAAAACATTAGAAAGCTCATAGGGAAAGTAACTTTTTTCACACTATGAAAAAAATAAGAAGGCCACATTATACAACATACACCACATTATACTACTAAAAGTCAGCTCATTACTACATCACACAACGTGCACTGTTATCCTTTATTGCAGCACATTATTGAGTGTTGTCTATTGAGAGTTTTAGACGTTCTACTATATTTTCTGGTGACAATGTGGATCTTTATGTCATAACATTTATTGTATTATTCACTTTTTTTCTGCTTCATTTCTATATGTAAGACAAATTTTACAGATGAAGCAAGTTACTAACTAACTTTTATATTAATATTAATAATATATATATACCAACTGTATTTGGGTACAAAGCTTTATAATTATAGTTTCATATATAATTAGGTTCAACCATTAGTTAAGTAAAATATTATTTTTCAGTTAATGTAGTTATATGCCATTATGCTTTTTTGTTATATATTGTTAATTTATAAGTTGAAAAATTGTAAGTTGAACATTTACCCTGTGGCTCATTTTAAATGTGTATGATATGAAGAGAACTCTTCAAAATATTAATATGAAATTAATTTTTATGAATAGGCTTTATTCCCTCTATCTCCTTGAATTATATGGTATCTACCTATGAATGTATGCTGGACGCTTACTCTGATATTCGATCACAAGGACGTCCTGCCTGTATAAATGTATAATGTGAGATCAAAAAACTGTAAGAGCATCAACTAAATTCAGTATCATTATTAATAGACATGACAATACATTTACCCAACAGTAGGATATTTCAACAAAAATGTCACTGTTTGAATGTTGATGATTTAAAAAAAAATTTAAATTGTACAAAAACATTTATTTTAGATGCAAAAAAAGACGAAACAAATGAGTAGATATTGGTGTTAGTGAATAATCTTATAGTGACGAAATAATTTTCTGTTGGTCGTAGTCAGGAAAATGCATCAATAGCTTCCTCTGGTGGTTGAATGCTCCACTGCGGCAGACTACCAGAGCAGAACCTTCAGAAATGAACCTTACGAGGAAGCATCAGATGTGCTGCAGTGGAGCAGTGAGCCGCTAGAAGGAGCTACAGACACAGTTTCATAGCTTAGGAGCCACACAATCACACACACCTACTGAGTCACTTAAAGCCACACACAGTGCTACTCACTAGATCTTCAACACGACGATTTGTATGTAAAAATAGATGGTGGAGGAATAAGAGGTCCCGGTTTCAAAAGCACCCTCACTAATTTGCGAAAAACGTTGAGAGCAAAGCATTTAAAACTATTAAATGAAAATAAACAAAAACAAGGAAAATATTAAAAATCAATAAAATAAATGGACATTTTTTTTATTGTGCAAAAAGTATGTGTGCCTTGACTTATTGCTGAATATGAGAAATAATGTTTTAATAGAGTTGGAATAGTAAACCACACTGTAACACTGTAAATCTCACGATAACGCCAAGCCGTAACACAATACCCCATGATAAATGTATAATCTAATATATAAAATTAACTATTAAAAACGAAATGGTAAATAACTGAATGTACTACTTTAACTAAAAACACTTTCTTTTACTTTTTTGTTGTTTACTTAACTAAAGGTTGAAACTAATTATACTATTATAATGCCGCTTGATGCCAAAAAGCCAAAAAGATATATATAATGGGATGAAAAGAGAAAGATAGAAGCAACACATGCATTGAAGAAAAACATGGTGGTGACCAAAGCCTTGATTCTTCTCTCACTTCAACACTGTAACACTGTACACCAAACTATACATCAATGTGGTATGATGTACGTTGTTAAAGAGTGGTGTGCAGTTCATCACATGTGGTGAAAGCATATAATAATTCTTTTGTATGATTGTTTTCTTCTTTGGTGTTTGTGGCATCTCTCTATAAATGTGTGATGGAAACTTATTCTGATGGAGCTATTAGAGCATATGAACCTCCTGCCTGTATAAGTGTATTGTATAAGCATACTGTGAGAGCAGAAAACTGAAAGAACAACAGCTAAATACAGAAGTATTGTCTGATGAGTACAGATCAATATGAATTTACATTTACCCTACAGTAGTTTATTCTGACAAAAATCTCCATAGGAGTTCAAGCGTTGCTGAGTGGAAACATAACAGCAACAACAAGTTGTCAATGGTAAAAAATAGTTTATTTCAGGTGATAAAAAACACTATAGCAAAATGTGTGTGATTGTGCTGCTGGGGGTGATTGTTCTTATAGTAATCTTTATATTTTTTGTTGATCTTAATCAGGAACATGTACCCGTAGCCGCCTCTAGTGGCTGACTGCTCCACTGCAGCACATTTGATGCACTACAGCCAGAAGCATTAACCTTCAGAGGAAGCATCTGATGTGCTGCAGTGGAGCAGTGAACCACTAGAGGGTGTAACGACACATTTTCAGGACTTAACATCAACAGAATAACACACACCTACTCAGCCTCATGATTAATTTGTATGTAAAAGTCGACATATTCAATGTGGTGCTACTAGTTCAGCTCTTACAGTTGTCTGATAAATGCCATTAAAGTCAATGTAAACGCTCTCACATTATGCTTCCATTCTTATGATCAAATTTCTAAGTCAGAAAAAGCTTCCAGCACACATTCAAAGTGAGATACCACAGAATTAAAAAAGAATACGAAAAAAGTATTCATAAGATTTTATTATATGGTTTCATCAAATTCACATGTGTATTTTGAATTGTTCTCATATATCTTGTACAATTAAAATGAACACTGAATTTAGTAAAGGACATGTTAGTTTAATGCTAACTTCATTCACAAATTCTCTACAGAAATTTTAGTACATGCCTTATGTGCATAGTAAACCGACACACCATACCAGTAAAATCTGGAACACATTACAGTTTGAGTACAACAGTGTGTTTTCCAATTGGAAATGGATTTTAACTCCCAAAGGAGTTAAAAACTTAGCGTCCACACATCTTTTAGTTTACACTTCTTTAATGCTAAATTGTGAGTGGTGTGAGGAGATATTATTTGGGTGGTGTATAGTTCTCTACACTGCAGTAATGCTTCCATGTTTGCGAAGTGTTTATGTGTTTGTGATTTGTAATTTATTAACTAATACTTGTGTAACCTGGGACTGGAGGATCGCAGGATGTGTTCGAAGATGTTGAAGATCTACACAGTAACAGTGTGTCTGTGATGTTGGGATCTGAAAATGTGTTTAGTTGCTCCCTCTAGTGGCTCACTGTTCCACTGAAGATGAGACTCTCGGAAGGTTAATTTCTGGCTGTGCATCAAATGTGCTGCAGTGGAGCAGTCAGCCACGAGAGGGGGCTACTGACATGTTCTTGGCTTAAAACCTATAGAAAATTTCTGTTGTACACACCCTTACACTACCCGGTGTCTTTCCCTGTCCCTACTATTTATCATGCTGGTTCAGTGGTTCTCTTTAGTGTCAAGTTTGTCTTTCAATATATTGTTTTGCTGTAGATAAAGTGTGTTTTTTTAGTTAAATAAAGTCCTTGTGTGCACCTCGACGTCTCTAAAATACTGAGTTTGTAGTGGGAAAATCTTGACTTTTACAATATCTATTTGCATAACACAACTAGACTCTGCCATGAGATCATCTATCATAAAGACAAATTAAAAGAATATTTAGAGAGCTATACATATATATATTTTTTTTTTGTATTTATTGTGTGCAATGTTTCAGATGGTTATCCACACTGAAAACTGTGCGCTTCTGTGCTTCTCTACAGTTGCTCTGCCCTAAAAGCAGTTTAAAAGGGCTGTTGAATAGGCTTCTCAGGCCTATTTGTTTACCAGTTCTAATGGCTGCTAGCAAAGTAAGCCGACTGACTTTCTCTTAACTTACTATTTCAGTTTAAATGAAGTCTACATATGAAGGGAATATGGACACTCAGTTTCTTAAGGTAAAACTCTTCTACAATGCACATGAGGACATGGAGAAACCAGCTTTACATGTTGATGAATTTAAAGTGGCCCTCATAGTTATGCATGAAAACACCACACCACATCATACAATGTGAACAGTGTGATATTTCTTCTCAGCACTTAATGTGATTAACCTATTAAACTTATTTAACTCATTTAATCCGTTTAACATATTTAATCAATTTAATCAGTTCACCAAGTGAAACAGGTGGCAGCCAGCAATGCAGGGCCTGGGGAGCAATGTGGGGCGATCAGTGTGTGGGGACAGTGTCTTGCTCAAGGGTAATCTAGTGGTGCCCCTGGCAGTCCTGGGTTTCAAACCCGCAACCATCTGATTAGATACACAATGTAAGATACACAATGTAAAAAAAAAAAGAAAGCTAATTTGTATCACATAATTTGTTAAATGTATCTTGCAAATAGAAATGTATCAGAAAAGATCTGCAGCAAATAGATACACTATATGAGTAATTAAGACGAATGACTCTATTAAGATGAATTTATAGTCATAATGGCAGTTCGAAAAGTCTATAGTCACCCGCACTTCAGAGCCGTCAGCCACTAGAGGGAGTACTGACACATTTTCTGGGATTAATGTCAACAGATAGACAAAGATATATACTTCATTTTAAACAGTTTTGCATTATGAAATCACTTTGTCAATTCATAAAATTGTACAGGAGAAAGAAAAATATTTTTTTTATGCTGGAAGGTTAATCTCAGCATTCTCTAAGTAAGAAAAGTGATTAGTCAAAATGAGTTGCCTCTGGTGCCACGGAGGCCACAAGGACTCGGATACAGGAAGAGAGAGAAAGAAGGAGAGACATGAAAGAATGAGTAGAGACTGTGACAAAGAATAGAGGGGAAAAAGGGGAGCGAGAGAAAATAGAAGGCATAATGGAATAAAAAGGGAAAGGATGATGGAAAAAACACATACAATTGAGGAAAGAAATGTGACCAACACAGCATCAATCAAGGCCTTGATTCTTCTCGCAGTTCAAGACTGTCTACCACATTGTACTGGAGTGGTGGTTGTGGAGGGGTGTGCACTGTACACACTGTACTCTGCATACCATTCCATAACACTAAACAGCACATTATAACACTGTACACCAACCAATAACCAGGTTTGACATAAGTGGTGCGCAAAAGGCCTGAAAAGACATAAGTGGTAAGCAAAATGTGCAGTTTTCAGTCTTCAAAGCATAAATGCGTACCTAATTTGTGACTTTATACTGCATGCATAATCCCCCCTGAACTATGCTGAGACACAGACCCCAGTACACACACACACCGCACCCGGGACTCCAGAGTGCACAACCCCCATCGCCCCCATCCCCCTCAGCACGACCACTGACCTCAGCACGAACAGCTTGCCCCCGGAGGACAACCACTAGAACACTTGAGATACGCCACTGGGGAAATTCTGGACTTCAGCGTCACAGGGCAGCAGCCAGTCAGCAGCAAGGAGATAAAGGAGATAAATAACAATCTCAGATAGGCTACTTTCAAACCTCCCGTTGGTGTGGCTTTAAGTGGTAATTTTTAGTTTCATTAGGCTGTTTCCGTTAAATATTCTTTAAGGTTTTGAAGGAAGACATCTATTTCAGGATGTCTCTGGCCATGTGATAGAACATTCTTTAGAAGGACAACTGTGAAAACATGTCCTTGACCATGTGGCCTCAAATAGGTCGGGAAAACTTGAATGGTAGGGGTTCCCAGCATGGAAGAAGTTAACCAGTAATGAACGTACCACCAGGTGTTGACATAGGCCATAAAACCCCCATGCTGTAAGTGGCCTGGCCAAAGTATGTGAACAAAAGGTGGGAAGGTGTCACGGAAAACTACCAAGGAAGGGAAGAATTTGAAAATCCAACTCTGGGTGCTATTGGCTGAAAGGCAGTAAAAAGAGAAGGGGAGTCATTCCCCCAGGAAGACTATGAAGGTAAATGTAAAATCTGTAAAAGCCAGAAGAGTCTGATCAACACTCTCCTGGACCCATGAGGCTGCTTTATTTATTTATTTTGAATTAATGTTTCAGATTTAAGTTTTTGTTTTAGTTTTAGCTACAACAGCGTCTCTGATTGTGCCATCCAGGCCTCATGCGCCACGCACCCGCGTCCTTGTGCTGGTTGTTTATGTTTGGGGGCACTGAGCAGTGGAGGTTTATTCTGTTCAAGTGTCTGATTGCCTTGGTAACTGCTGCGTGGCACACAAGGTCTGGACATCACTGTCACCTGTACACCTGTTAATCAGTAATGGACTAAAACCGCGACTGCTGATCCGTGTAAAATTGTTACTGTATTATTTTCTGATGAGCACAGATCAATAGATATGACTATACATTTACCCTACAAGTTGACGCAAAAACATTTAATCTTTGACCTACATGGAACTACATTTACAAGGTAAATATCAATAAAGTCAAATGTATACAGCACATGAAAGCATGAACAGACACTTGGCTCATTGTCATCTTAGGGGAGGCTATAGCATGTCAGTTTCCAGGCATTAATGTCTAGATTTTCAAACGTAAATATTAGTATGATACAAAATTGAAAGCTTCAATTAAATCTTTGTGAGCTGGATATCAATATATTAAACATAGAGAAGCTGGTCATAGGTCAATTTAGAAATCACTGACTTTTCACTCACTGTTGGCCACTGGCCTAAGAATAAATTATAATTTGTGATGTCTGAGGAATCAATGTGATTTTTTGGAGAATGACCCAGGTAGGTCACTTATGGAGCGCTGCCTAATTAGGACCAAGAACTAATGAACCACCAGACCAACCAACCAATGAACAAACCAACAGCCTACAACAAACTAACCAACTAACCAATGAATGAACCAACAAACCAACCAACCTATATGCTATCCTTTCTTTTTTGCTCATAATCAAATATCTTGGATCCCTACAAGTTGGTTTTGGCCTCGATACACTTTGGCGGCACACTTCAGCTGGCCCTGTATCTTTATCTACTACATCTGACCCTGCATTTTGGTCCACTTCAGCTGACTCAGCATCTTGGCCATCCTCGCCTGCTTCCTCTCACTTTATCCTGTTTGACTCACTGGACCCTCATCTCCAGAAAGATCTGTGTCTGAATCTCATCTCTCTCAATGATTCTGTTAACAGTTCTCTCTGCTTCTGTCAAAGAACTTTCTACTAGAAAGTGAATAAAACATAAATTAATTCACTAGTAAATTAGTCAATGGCACTGCGAAATGAAATAAGGTTAGTTCAAATTACTTATTGTTTATTTTGGGAAATTAATCCAAATATAACATTAAACATCACTTTAAAACTAATTACAATGCGTAATGTTCTTTCTTCCACAACATGTGCTTGTGGAGATGCCAGCCATTTTTAAAAGACAGAAAATGGGGCGTTGGCAAGGTCATTTTAAACCTACTGTTGTCCTCAGGCATGTGGCATAAGCAAAAACTAAATGTCTACTTCAGTGCACAAAAATGAGTTACCGGGTCTCAGGAGGATACTGAAGAAATGTTATATTGGTGATAAATAGTAAAGAAATATTTTTTTTTTGTTAAAGTGTCCAAACTTTTTGAAAAGAGGGCCAAATTTGGTAAAGTGAAGATGCCCGGGGGCAAATAGTTGCTTCATACATTTTTTAGCCACAAATGTTACATGAAAATACAAACTGCTATAAAACAATTACCTTTATTTTTTAAATGGCAGTGTGACAAATACAAGCCACTCAGGCAGATGTGAACAACTCCAAAAATAGTTTGTCACAACTACAGGTAGATAACACCAACAGTTAACCAAATCTTATTCAACTTATAAAACTAAGAACCAACTTTTTTCTTTTCTTTGCAGTTGCCAGGATTTGCGGCACAGATGCAGAGCCAGATAACATTAGAATAATGAAAGGAGGAATTAAATTTTTTAAGTTTTATGATGTATTTATTCTGCCATAAATAACACATTAAAACTAAGACCGAAGCTGCTTGAAATCTGACCGTGGACCGTGATTGGCCCACGGCCGGACTTTGGAAATGCCTGCACAACAGCCAGAAATGAACCCTCAAAAATGAATCTTCAGAGGGAGCATCAGATGTGCTCAAGTGGAGCAGTGAGCCACTAGAGGGTTACATTTATGTATGGAAGAGAAGTAATGATTCCTTCAGAAGTCCCTTTTGAAGTGCAGGTGAGTGTTTCTAGACAACTGCCTAGAGAAAGGATCACAAAACACTGTTGAAATAAAGCATATAAATATGTGTTTGTGACTTTTTAGAGACAATGCTGTATAATAATAGTATAATTAGTTAAGTAAACAATAAAAAAATAGCTTTTGTTTCAGTTATTTGTAATACGTGTAGTTATTAGCCATTTGATAAACTTAGTTAGGTAACTTACTTATAGACTTATAGGTAAAAGTTATAAGTATAAATTAAATTTGTATGGCTTTTTAGGTTTAGAATTATAGTTAAAACCAAACTTTTATATAACTACAGTAGCCTGTGTGTTGCTATTTCTGAAATGTAAATGTTCTTTTTGTACCAAAGAAATTAAACTTTTTTAAAGCATAAAAATGCACCCTCTAGTGGCTAACTGCTCCACTTTATCACATTTATTCTTGAAGGTTCAGTTGGCTGTAGTGCATCAAATGGGTTGCAGTCGAGCACTTAGTCACTAGAGGGAGCTACTGACACATTTTCTTGATCAAGATCAACAGGAAATTATTTCTTCACGATAACATGTATCACCACCAAGAGTACATTTGGTTTCAGCATCTAATATCTTTGACCAAAATGGACATTAGGGTAAATATATAGTCATACCTATTAATCTGTGTTCATGCTGTGTTCAATCTGTGTTCATGTTAATGCTCTCAGAGTTTTCTGCTACCAGTTTAAGCTTCCACCATACATTTATACATGCAAGTCGTACTTATGATCAAATTATACAATTATACATTGCTAGAAAACACAGCAGAAATCAAAGAGAAATAGGAAAATTAGGTATTTATAAGAATTATTTTCTTTTCTCACCTTTTTCACTTTATATATTGAATATATTTTTAATCATCCGTTTAAAACGTTCCCACATGTGGTAGACTTCTGCACCTAGAACCTTTGTACATATTATATATCATTTTAAATCATGAATAGATAAAATATTATGCATGGTTGTTTATTTTTTACCAATCTAAAATACGCATCCCATTGCATTTCTTGGCACTTCGATATATTTCCATTTCTCAGTGCATCTTGCTTCTTTTTTAGAATATGTGAAGTCATTGCAACTCGAATCCTCTTGGATAATGGTGGTGGAAAGATGAAATTTACCATTTTAAATGAACCACAGATATATTAATTTTGAAAATTATATATACACATATTTAAACTTTAATTGCACTTCTCACATAAGGTTCAAACAAAAAGGTGCTTCAGGAATTGGAAGCTCTAATGAGAATAACTATGGAAAGATACAAATTAACCATTTTAAACTAACCATTAAAAAAAATAGGAAATAACTAAGTGTACTACATTAACTCGAAAAAATAATTTTATTTGCTTTCGATTGTTTTCTTATTTGATGTTTGAAACTGATTATCATACAGCTTTGTGCCCCAAAAGACTGTAAAGCATAGATATGTTCTTTGTCAACATCATATTTGCATTATTAAATCACTTTCATCACTTGATACAGTGTACAGTGGAAGAACAAATTATTATACTGGATTTTGCAAATAGACATGAATCAGAAAAGATAAAATCTGCAGCCCATATAGATAAAGATGAATGACATTTCATTAATGTGTAGTCATATTGGTGGTATAGAAAGACTCTAGAAACACTCAACTGCACTTCGACAGGAACGTCTGAAGGGAACGCAGATTCTCTTCCATACATGAAAATGTGTCATTACACTCTCTAGTGGTTCACTGCACCCTCTACCATGAATGGGTCTACTTTTACAAACAAATCATCATGTTAAATATCTGCTCGGTAACAGTGTGGGTGTGGCTGTAAATGGCTGAGTAGGTGTGTGTAACTGGGTTGATCTTAGGCTTTGAAAATTTGTCGTTCCACCCTAATGGCTCACTGGGCCATTGCAGTACATCTCATACTCCCTCTGAAGGTTGGTTGTTGAAGGTTCAGTTCTGACTGTTGTGCGACAAATGTGCTGCAGTGAAGCAGTCAGCCACGAGAGGAAGCAAAATACATTTTCCTGATTAAAATCAACAGAAAATTATTTCTTCACTTTAAGATTAATCACCGCCAGGAACACAATCACACTCACCCACTCATCAGTCATTTTAACATCTAAAAGACATTATTTTATACCATTTAAAAACGTTTTTACAATTAACATGTATCAATTAGAGTTCAAATGGCATGCCTTTTGAACCAAAGGGACATTTTTGCTTAAATATCCTTCTGTAGGATAAATGTAACTTTATGAGTACATACTATAATGGCACCTGGGACCTGAAGCTCACAGGATGAGTGGGCTTTAGGAACTGGAAATTATAATATGACAGCCTGTATGTGTCCCTCCACCATGTATATGTCTACCTTTACATGCAAATCATCATGTTGAAGATCTACTCAATAACAGTGTGTGTGTGTGGCTGTACATGACTCGAGTAGGCGTGTGTGAACCTGTTGATCTTAAACCATGAAAACGTGTCTGTAGCTCCCTCTGGTGGCTCGCCGATACACTGCAGCACATATGATGCTCCCTCTGAAGGTTCATTCTTGAAGAGCCAGTTCTAGCTGGTATGCATTAAATGTACTGCAGTGGAGGGGTTAGCCACGAGAGGGAGCTACTGACACATTTTCCTGATTAAGATGAACAGAAAATGATTTCTTCACTGTAAGATTAATCACCACCAGGAGCACAATCACACACACCAAGTCATTTAGTTAAAATTTTCAGAAATTTTCAGAGCCAAGCTATAGTGTTTTTGTGTTAGATGTATTAACAATTAAGACATGGCTTAGTTCTATGAGCACTGCTGCTACAGAAAATTCTTTGTAGAGGCACCAAATATGTAGCCTAGTGGTTAGGGCATTCACCCTGCCATCAGGGATTCAATTCTCAAGACTGCTAAGCACCTCTGAGATACCCTTGGGCAAGGTACCGTCCCCACACACTGCTCCCTGGGCTGCCCGCTGCTTCACTTGGTGAATGGGTTGAATGCAAAGAAGAATTTCATGCTGATCAACCTGTGGTGTGTTCATGTATGACAGACTGGTCCCTTCACTGTGGTGCCACAGAGGCAGCAAAGACTTTGAAAGAGAGAGACAGAAGGAGCGAAGGAGCAGAGACTTAGAAGAAGAACAGAGTAAAGAAGAAAGGGAGTGAAACAAAATTGATGATTTGAAAAGAACATAAATAATTTATTAAACACATACAATGGAGTAAAACATGGTAGTGACTGAGGCCTTGATTCCTCTGATATTTAAACCCAGTAACACTACACTATAACACTGTACACCACACTAAAACACTGTACATCATATAACCATATTAGTGTGTTTTCACTTGGGAAAATCAGTCTTGGGAATCAAACCTGGACTTTCTGATCACAGGCGAATGCCTTAACCACTAGGCTACCATGGTGTACTACATGAATTAAAAAATATATATTTCTTTCTTTTGTTTTCTAAACTAATGTTTGAAACAGAAAAGAAAAGCATAGATTTATACTTTATTGTCAACATCATATTTGCATTAATAAATCACTTTTGTCACTTGATACAGTTGTATAGTGGAATAAAAAAACATATGCTAAAAGTTTAATCTCACTATTTGTTACATTGCATTGAGATACACAAAAAACATGGATGATAATTAGTAACTTACTTCATCTGTTAAATGGATCTTGTAAATAGAAATTAAGCATAAAATATTTTATCTACAGCGAATGAGCATAAGATGAACGACATTCCATTATTGTGTAGTCGTGGTGAAAATGTGTCATTGCTCTCACTAGTGGTTCACTGCTCCCTCTACCATGAATGGGTCTACTTTTACATACAAATCATCATGTTAAATATCTGTTCATTAACAGTGTGGGTGTGGCTGTGGCTGTAAATGACTGAGTAGGTGTGTGTAACTGGGTTGATCTTACGCCATGAAAATATGTCATTACACCCTCTAGTGGCTCACTGGCCCATTGCAACACATCTGATGCCCCCTCTGAAGGTTCGTTGTTGAAGGTTCAGTTCTGGCTGTTGTGCATCTAATGTGCTACAGTGAAGCAGTCAGCCACGAGAGGGAGCTACAGACACATTTTCCTAATTACGATCAACAAAAAATTATTTCTTCACTTTTAGATTAATCACCGCCAGGAGCACAATTACACCCACCGAATCATTTGGTTTCAGTCATTTTAACATCTAAAATACATTATTTTATGCCATTAAATTATCAAACGGTGTGCTTTTTGACCCAAATTGACATTCTTGTTTAAATATCCTACTGTAGGGTTAATGTATGTAACTTTATGAGTACATACGTGGAAAAGAAAATGCTATTATCTTGGTAGGCCGAACTTCTATGAACATACAGGTGCACTGTGTTATTTGCATGTACAGACTGAAGTTCATCTGTTCCACTATATTATCTGTTAGCCTCTCTTTACCCTGTTCATTAGTGGTCCGGGGTGATGCTGACTTGTAGCATAGTGTTTGTGTATACAATTTATCATCAAGTTGTTGATCTACTCAGTAACAATATTTTTAAAAACATGAGTGCATGTCTGTAAATTCATACATTTCTGTAACATTGTACATCACACTAACACACTAGTAGATAGTTCTCAACACAGAAGTGATGTTGACATGGTAGCAGAGTGTTTGTGTGTCTGTGAATTATAATTTGTTCATCAACACTAGTCAAAGTCAAGTCAATATAAAAGTGAACTTTATTGTCATTTCACGGTATACAAGTATACAGGGAAACGAAATGGTGGTGGCACACGGGACTTGTGCCTCCACCGTGAATGGGTTTATCTTCGCATTCAAATTCTCATGTTGAGGACCTGATCAATAGTGGCATGTCTGTGGAAGTAGCTTCACACGACTCTATAACACAGTATATACCCCTAGAACACTGAATTCAATTCAATACAGTTCCATTTTTTTTATATAGCGCTTTTTACAACCAGGTTGTCACAAAGCAGCTTTACATAGTCCAGGTTCGAGCCCCTAGTGAGTAAGCCAGAGGTGACAGAGGCGAGGAAAAACTCCCTCAGCAGGAAGAAGAAACCTCGGGAGGAACCAAGACTCAAAAGGGGAACGCGTCCTCCTCGGGTTGACCCAGAGACAGGAACAAGAACAGAGAATAAATAACAAGAGAGGGTCTCAGTGAATGAGGTTATAGACAGATAGGCCCTCTATGGCTAACAGAGTTGGTTTGATTAAATGTCCAGAGAGTTAAATATTGTTGGAAGAGGAACAGAGAGTCTGTAGTCTACAAACAACAGGATCAGGAAGAACAATCTCCGCCTGGGTTTTAGGCAGCAGTTGCCCCAACTTGGGGAGGGCCCGAGTGGAGCTGGGACCGGTCGAGGGCAGTGACACAGAGATTCTTTACAGTTAACGCTTGAGAGGCTGAGGAAGCAGTAATATTAAGCCTTAGACCTGACAGTTTGTTTCTAGTAGCTTTTGGAGCTAGAAGAAGGACCTCAGTTTTATCTGCATTTAGTAAGAGGAAGTTATGTGACATCCAGTCTTTTATACCTTTGATGCAGTCTCCAATCTTATTTGATCTAGATTTATCATCGAGATTTGCAGAGATATGAAGCTGTGTATTGTCTGCGTAACAGTAGAAGCTAATTCCATATTTCCGAATAATCATCCCTAGTGGCAGCATGTACAGAGTGAATAGCAAAAAAACAAAAAAAAGGTCCTAAAACAGAGCCTTGTGGGACATCGAATTTCACTTTGGTGGATGCTGAGAATTCCCCGTTAACTCTTACAAATTGATAGCGGTCGGTCAGGTATGATCTAAATCAGGATAAAGTGGTTCCAGTAATTCCGACTAGATTTTTTAGTATATCCAGTAAAATAGCGTGGTCATTTGTGTTGAATGCCGCACTAAGGTCAAGCAGAACCAGCAGAGAGACAAATCCTTCGTCAGCGGACAGTAAGAGATCATTTACTATCTTTACTAAGGCTGTTTCTGTACTGTGATGGGGCCGGAACCCAGATTGAAATTTTTCATACATACTATATATGAACACCATACTATAATACTATTAATCATAATCGAGTGGTGTACAGTGTAATAGTGTCCTGTATGTTTTTTTGGCCAAACTCATTATTCGCTCACTTACTCACAATGAAAATAAAAATCAATTTCACATGATTTTAAATGTTTTCCCTTTTATTTACACTTACAATTATATTTTGTAGTTTCAAATGCTTTTAAACTAGGTTTAAACTAGTAATTGTGGTTCAGTAACTGGAAGCTCTAATGAGACATCCTGCATATATCATGCATCCACCATGAATTAATCTATTTTTTCAAGATGTAAGATTCAAAATTCTTTATTTGTCACATGCATAGTACAACACGCAGTGACTCGTACCCTGAACTGCTCCCTTTGACTGTGCAAACAAAATAGACAACGAGTAAATAATAAAAAAATACATTCAAAATTAAATTAATTAAAAAAATTATTCAACATTTTCTGAAACACAAACTAAAATAAAGAAATAAGTACAAGTAAAGTAGATTTAAGTCTAAATGTAAGTACAATTTAAAATTTAGCAGCAATGTACAATGTGCAAATGGAATTATGAAGTGCATTGTGCTATACTAGCACAGTAATGTAAAAATGAGCAAAATGCAGAGTATTTTAATTTTACATGCAAATCATCATGTTGAAGATCTACTCAATAACAGTGTGTGTGTGGCTGTACATGACTTCAGTAGGCGTGTGTGAACCAGTTGATATCAAACCATAAAAACGTGTCTGTAGCTCCCTCTGGTGGCTCACTGCTCCACTGCAGCACATATGATGCTCCCTGAAGGTTCATTCTTGAAGAGTCAGTTTTGGCTGTTGTGCACTAAATGTACTGCAGTGGAGTGGTTAGCCAGAAGAGGGAGCTACAGACACATTTTCCTGATTAAGATGAACAGAAAATGATTTCTTCTCTAGTAGATAAATCATCACCAGCAGCACAATCGCACACACCTATTCATTTAGTTAAATTTTTTAGGAATCCAATATAAACGATTTTGTATAATTATTAAGTTTTTACAGTTGTCATGTTTCCATTCAGAACTTTCAATCAGTGTGATTTTTGACCCAAAGGGATATTTTTGCTGCTGTTCTGACAAAATGTCTAACTTTGCTGAAAAATCTTTCTGTAGAGAAAATGCACAATCTACAATATTAAATTAAGAACTAAAAACAAAATGGCGAATAAGTGTATGTACTATTTTAAGTGAACAACATAATTTCCTTTACTTTCTATGATTAAATTTGTGTAAAAAAACCCCAAGTAAATAGAGAGAGAGGTATGTGTTTGTATGATGATCATTTTTGCATCACTATATAATGGACTACATTATAAGAAAAGAGCTAAGAATAAAGGGAATGAAAGGAAATGTATGGTTTGAAAAGAACAGAAAGAAGAATGGATGAAACACACGTAATGGAGAAATACATGGTGGTGCGACCAACATGACAGTGACTGAGGCCTTAATTCTTCTGATATTTAAATACTGTAACACCACACAATAACACTGTATCCCACACCATAGTATTGTTGTATATGTGGTGTACAATGTTAACACTGCACACTTCATCAAATGTGAAGAAATCGTATTCTTTTAAATACCTTTTTTTCTTTTTTAATTTTGTGAATATTTGTCTCTATATGAATATGTGCTGGGAGCTTATTCTGATGTTGCTATCTGATCCTAAGTTACTGCCTGTATAAGTGTATAATGGAAGCATTATGTGATATGACTATACATTTACAATACAGTAGGATTTTTCAACAAAAAAGGTCCTTTAGGTAAAAAAAATCACACAGTTAGATTAGATTAGATTAGATTCAACTTTATTGTCATTACACATGTACAAGTACAAGGCAACGAAATGCAGTTTAGG
>JBBJLR010137127.1:0-16737 GCA_037577145.1 Brachypetersius gabonensis | reverse complement strand
TGTGTGTGTGTGTGTGTGTGTGTGTGTGTGTGTGTGTGTGTGTGTGTGTGTGTGTGTCTGTGTCTGTGTCTGTGTGTATGAATGTGTGTGAATGAAATGCCTCTGATGAGCAAGCAAAGAGTAACGGCGACAGTGGCAAGGAAAAAGATGGGGGGATTTCCTTCATGCAAGATCAAAAAAAATCAAAAACTGGTATCCACTGCTGCCAATGAACTCAGTCTTTGAACAACTACCTCTTTGTTGGCTTGCCCTTTTCAATGCCTCTATGTGCCTCTTTGTCTGTGGTGTTGCAGAGAGGGCACAGTTTTTTTATATCCCAGTTTGCGGTTTCGTGTTTCCTTGAGCTTTGTTTCTAGTATCACAGAGTAAGGCAAAATATTGCTTGGGATTCTGTACCCTTTGACTATTCTGTCAAGACCATGGTCCAGTGTTTCTTTGAACTTTGCCACTGGTCTGAAGATTCTCACATTCTCAGGATATAGCTGCAGATTCAGTGCTTTTTTAAGCAAATTAAAGAGATTTTTCAGCAAATTAAATACTGAGACTCTGAGCACCATTATCAACACTTTCACCAACATAATTATGATCATTTTTAACTTCACCATTTTTGGCACAAGTGTCATCTAGTGCTGCTTTCATGAACGAACATTTATCATGTGACAAAAACGCGATGAGATACAACGTAAATGCTGCTCATGGGACGATAACTATAACAAAATATATCCTGTAATATTGTTGACGAATAAGAACGAGAAGAAATGTGGTTTACAAAATCAAAACTATGCTAAAATGTCTCTTCATTTACGTCGACTAAAATAAGACGAGACGTCATTTCCCATACAGTTGGGAGAAGAAAAAAAAATGCTTTTGTCAGTTGAGAGGCACTGTGAATTAAATCTATCTAGAGTGGACAAAAGTATTGGGATGCAGGGCCTTTCTCTGTCACACATCCACACAATAATCTGTGCGATAGCCTGTTGCTTCTTGTATATGTTCTTACTGGGTTAAATAACTATCATTATGTAAAGGACTATGTGCATTATTTTTGCATTGATGTGCAACAGTCTACTATGTGAAATATTGTGCAAGGTTCTTATCGGGAGTTAAACATTATCACCATGTGCAATATCATGTGATGTTTTCTAAATGGGTGGAGAATCATTTTATTATGAGCAATATGTTACTTGCAATAGTCCTCATGCGCAATATTACTACTTATGTCAATATTACTTTTTTATTACTTAATATTATTACTGATTCTCTACTAAGTAAAATAACTCACTCCTTGCTACCATTTGTAGTGTTAGATTTCACTCAACTGTGTTACTTATGTATAGTATTTAAACAGGATTTATCTATATAGCATAGTGTATTTTCATATTGAGCTTTTCTTCTCATCTACAGATTTTTAATTTAGATTTGAATTTAGACTTTTATATTTTATATTGTCACTGCATAAGCAATTTCCTACGGGATCAATAAGGTTTTCTGATTCTGATGCTGATTCAAGATCAGAAATAGCTATGCATCATAGGCCAAATTTATTTCAGAAATTCCTAATTCATCACAACTGAAGGATTTCTTCAGCCTTGCATTACCTAAAATTAGTAATACCAAAATATAAAGCATTTGATGCATTCATTCAAGTCCCTCCACATGATAAAAGAAAAACATAGTTGTTAGCCAGGGTTAAAAATTGTGTTAGGCCAAGTCAGTGAAAATGTTTCAGGTCTGGACAGAAATTAGGGAGGCTTTTGGTGTTGCTTACCCAGTTTTTTATCTCGGAACAGGGCAAATTAGATGGGTGTAGGAAGGTCAAACCTAAAGAAACACGCACAGACAGATAGTTGCCCACCCCATCATTCTCTATACTGCACCAGTGCACCTTTTAAAGAGCTACAGAGAAATAAATCACTTTGCTGAGCCAGCCAGCAGAATCCCATCCGTCTCAACAGCAGCACGTGTGTTGTGCTCTTTCCAAGATCCTAATTACATAATTGCTATCATCCTTCCACTTGATGAAATGTTTCAGATTCCCAGCAATAAGCTCCTATCAGCAATGGGGGACAAATGAACACTCAAGCAGAAAGAGTTTGCTGAGCTGTGCTGATTTAAGGAAAAGAACTGGGTCCAATTAGAATTTTTGTGTATTTATTGAATCAGCATATTTCTTAATAAGAATAAATGTACAAATTTAATATGCTGAAATATGGACACAGTTTAACATGTTAAGGAGTCTGAAGAGGCATTATACTTATACTACATCAGTCTAAACTAATTCTTCACACCATAATTATCTTTTACAACAAGACAGAATTGCAAAAGTTTGTTTCTGAGCGGAAAACTTATTTTGATCATTAGAAATACATTTTTGTAACTTCAACTGAGATGTGCATTGAAAATGAAAGCTGGAAAACTATTTGTTGACATGTTATGATGTTTAAATAAGAAATAAGAAATAAATGACACAAATTCAAGTGAATGTTTCAATAGCTTTCCTATTTTAGTTAATAGCCACATTTACAATCTGTGCAAATTATCCAGGAAGAAACTTGTGGGTGTTTTTACCCTCACATGATCCCAATTTTAGGGTGAGTTTGTCTTCCTTTGTTTACCTATGACAACCAAGTTCAAGTTCTTAATGACTATTTTACTTTTAAGGTGAGCTATAGTGGTTATGCTGGTGTTTTAAAGATCAAACCTGGTTAGTGCATATGCTGTTGATTTGTTCATAGGCTGCAAAAATAATGTTATTTTCTGGGGCGCAAGAAGAGGATATGATTTTACTCATTAACTGTAACATTTAATCAGAAAGAAGAGTTTGTACAAGGACAACTGCATTTCTAGCTTTGCCTCAAGCATAAGTGAAGTGACAGTGACCATTCTCATTCTGAGACCTGAACACAGCACAGCGTGAACAGCACGAAATGATTCCTTTGCATTTAACTCATTCACCAAGTGAAGGCAGCAGGCAGCCAGGAACACAGCGCCCGGGGTGCAGTGTGTGGGGACAGTATCTTGCTCCGGGTGCCTCAGAAGTGCTTAGCAGTCTTGGGAATCAAACCCACGACTTCCTGATCGCAAGGGAACGCCCCAACCACTGGATTACCTGCTGCCCCA
Source organism: Brachypetersius gabonensis (assembly GCA_037577145.1). NCBI lineage: Eukaryota > Metazoa > Chordata > Actinopteri > Characiformes > Alestidae > Brachypetersius > Brachypetersius gabonensis. Next base: position 13,617 of record JBBJLR010137127.1, on the reverse strand, counting down.
AAAGCACACCCGTTCGTTTTTGGCGCATTTTAGTGGGGAGCCCTAGAGCCCTCCCACTATCATACCGCATTGTTTTTTCATCTGTAATCTTAGCCCCTCCTTCCTGAGCTCAGACTGGCAAGTACTGTACATCGCAGTCACTAGCAGCCAGTCGATTGGCCAATAGTGTAGCGTAGCAAGACTGGCGTAGGAGAGCTTCACTTGGGTCTTCAGTCCCGAGAAGAGATTTCCCGCAGTTTTTCCAATCAACAAATCCCGCACTGCGAGCGCCGTTTTCTAGATCGCTCACTGACTGATGGACGAGGACAGTGCAGCTGGAGTTAAAAAGCGTAGCATGGCTCAGACTCACTGATCCAACAGGAAGAACCATGAAAGGTGATATGCAGTATAGAGCGGAGAAGGCAACGAGGGTAAGATAACTTTCCTGCGCTGTTGGATTAAAGCTGTATTGATTATGAATCTGCCACTAGAGAATCACATAGGAAGCTTCTCCGTGGCCAGGGTCCCGTGTAAGCAGCACAGAAGAAGGACAGGGGAAGCGAAGGACTCACCAACAGTGCACCACGGAGCCCTATTTTTACAAAAGCACCTCAGATGCGAGAGAACACCCAGCTTCGCCTCGAGGAGTAACAGTGATCTTTATTTATTTGCCTTTCTCCATTTTCCGTCGTCCTCTCGCCGTCCTTTTCCATTCGCGGTCTAATGATGTATGGTCTGCTCGGCGCTGTTCAGCCTCTAACGGGAGATCTGAGTTGTTCTCAAAACGAGATTTAAGATGAACCACGAGGGTGTCTTCGTTTGAGTTCACCATTAATGTGGTTCCCGGGCAATTTGGTGCAGCGACCCAGAGGGTGAGTGAGGCAGAGAGGATGACCAGAACAATGTGCACAATCCTGCAGCCTCGCAAAGAGTAAAATCATTTAGCATTTAGTGAATTTCAGTGGACGTTTTGCAGACCAACGACAACCACGAGTTATGGGATACACGCCATGGGATGAGTCCCTTTTCAGTTTAATCCTTTTGTGTGATTTGTAAACCAGCAAGTGGGTAAAAAATGTCGCCTCAGCCACCCGCTTTGCTGCGGAAGGACCAGGAAACGTGTAGAAGTAGAAAAGTGAAACGCGAGCCTCGCCGATGTGTTGTCGCTGTCCAGACCTGCTGGTGCTGAAATCTGGATGATGCCTGGCCAGAGACTGCCAGGCTGCCGCTCCTTGCACGTCAACGAGGACAACGGGCGCTTCGGTTTGCTGGCCATCCTGATCTTGATGTACCTTCTGTGCGGCGCCGCGGTTTTCTCGGCCATCGAGAGGCCGTCCGAGCTGCGAGCCCGCGGCCGATGGAACCGAACCCTCCACAACTTCAGCGACGCCTTCAACGTGAGTCTGCAGGAGCTCAACTATTTTCTGAGGGAGTATGAAAGTGCCGTGGCCGCTGGGATCCGCGCTGACTCTCTCAGACCGAGATGGGATTTTACAGGTGCTTTCTACTTTGTTGGGACTGTCGTGTCAACTATCGGTGAGTTGTTTAATAACGTCACTACAAACGACTATATCTTATATGTTTCTTGTATTGTTTTTTAACTTACGGAGTTTGTGTGGCTTATATAACCTAAACAGTCAGAATTGATTTTTATGTTATACAATTTCAAACTCTCTTTATCTCTTGAAATGAAATAAGTATTTTTTGCTCATGTGCTTTTACGATGTGTTTAAATAACCTTGTACTTGGCTCCTCTGTTTTGTATTAGCCCGAATGTAATCATCCTTGTAATCATACTGATCTGAAACAGAATTGCTACTCTAAAATTCCTGAGGGTTACTGAGTTACAAACAGCAAAATACATATATGTGTGTTAGAACATATTGGGCCTATACAGAGCCTACATATAAGGAATGGAAGCAAACATTTTAGTACAATTTTAGAACAATTTAGTCTTAACTGGTTTAGAAATGTAATAACAGAAAAGAAAACAGTGACTCTGTCCAAAGTGAACTGTTTTTATGCTTTATTCTGTCTCTGAGCAGCACTACAAATTAATTGTATTTTCCTGGAATGATTGCATCTTCATGCTCCAAACAACACACCATTTCTGATATTTCAGTTCCTTTTTTTGTTTGTAGCCATGGACCAAAACATCCCACTTTATTAATTTACTGCAGGGGAGACTGAGCTAGTGAATCCTCACAGATTCCTTACTCACGAAATCATCATTAGCTTTTTGCACAACACTGCATAACTGGTATGATGATGTAATATGTACAGTTATAAAAAGCAGATGAATTCTGATCTGCTCACATTATGAGATTCACATTCACGTTATGAGATTTACAGAACTACATATAAAAGAGACTCAGATATGATTTGAAGAGATCAGACTAGAGTGTCCAAACAGCCTTAAAAAGATCTGATCTGTATCACATTGATGCAAAAATCTAATTTGTGCCTGGTAGTGTATTATAGCCTGAGACAACCTAAGATGAGCTGGATTAAAACCTGTGATCAAGGTTCTTGAAACTATTCTAAATGAATTTTAACAGTATGTGTTTAAATTACTGTATAGTGACTTCCAGATGGAATTTTTTGGGTGTTTTGCAAACAAACACAAGTGACAGAGGATAAAGGGACTTTCTCTTTTAGAGAAAGGTGAGAAATCTCATATGTTAGACATAAATAACATGATTTGATGTAAAGATGAAAAATGAACATGAAAAATGAACATGAAAAATGAAAATTATAATTTTCCTTGCAGTGACACTGACAACAGCAGCACAGCTGTGTGGCTATACATTAGTGTCAAAGCTAAAATGAGAATAGTCCACTGTCCAAAAATGTCTCAACATGAGCGATTCTTTGGTCTAAAATTGATTTAGGTCTAAAATGAAATAATGCGCTACATTCTCTAACTGCAAGGAGATGATACAGGGTCAGTGTTTTAAATAGGAATTTCACAGATTATTAATAATGAATTCATTCATTTATTTTTTGTAACCGCTTAATCCTTACTAGGGCTTTGGGTACCCTGAGCCTATCCCGGGGTCCACAGGCACGAGGCAGGGACTCACCCTGGGCGGGGCACCAGCCCACAGCAGATGCACATACACTCATCATTTGCTTACACACTCACGCCTACAGCCAATTTAGAATTCCCAGTTCAATGACACGCATGTCTTTACAGTGTGGGACTGTACTCCAGAGGAAGCCCACGCCACCACGAGGAGAACATGCAAACTCGATTTGAACTCCCAAACCTGGAGGTCTGTGACAACCATGCTACCCACTGCACCGCTGCAAGGCCCCAGAATATTATTTCAATGCCTAATTCAGCCATAAATCTGTAAAGAGTCCAAGACTCAAATGGTCGACTCAGAAAATGGAAAGCAGATGTCTCTATAACTAACAATAGATGGCCTTTGAGAGTCCACAGCTATAAGAACAGCAATCTCTTCCGGAGCTTTGAACAGCGGTGGCCCTTAATTGGTGATTAGTACGTGGGCAATCCAAAACATCTAAAACAGTCAAGCACTTTTGAGCTTGACTGGATTAGATCAGTCAATATCTAATTGAGCATGGATGTCACATGACTGGACATATCTTGGACTTCAGTTTAAAATGTGTCTGTGATTTTTTGTGCATGTGCTTTCCTGCCATTTTGTTTATTAAAATATATCGAGTTTATCCTGCAAGTGCACAATTTCCTGTACCTAGCCAGCGAGCAAACCTGCCCTGATGCATCAGGAGTTTCTCTAATCCTAAAGATTTCTTGGTGCTCCTGAACCAGCTCCAAAAACAAGCCCAACAACTGGACTAGCTCACTCAGCTGGTGGGGGAGCTGGTGGCTATCCTCTAGTATGGGAAACTCTTCCACCCATAGAGCTCAGATTCTGCTGGCTGCTGGAACTTCCTCCTTGGCTGTGCCAAATTCCCAGAACTGCTGGATGCCATTTCCATCTTTATTGGTGTGTGTGTGTGTGTGTGTGTGTTTGAGTGTGTGTGCTTGTGTCCTTGCAATATGTGTAAATCAGCAGTCAAGTATGTTTGACACACCTGCTCTATATTGTCCATGGATTACCCACCCTTCAGTACGATTAGATTGATCTTTTACTCAGTGTAAGGCTCATGTGACTTCGGTTTGAACTGTGTCCTGTTTGTGTTTGTGCTTTCCTGCCATTTTGTGTATTAATATAAATTGAGTAAATTCTACAAGTACTGCAAAATACATGTTCATGGAGGTATTTGGGTCATGTCAACAGTAACATTTTATAATCAATATGAAATTTAATCAGAGGCCAATATAGACTTGATAATATTAGACTAATGTGGTCAAATTTCCTGTTTCTAGTGAGGACTCTAGCTTCTGCATTCTGGACAAGCTGAAGTTTATTTAGGTTGTTGCTAGACAGCAGAGCATTAAAGTAGCCCAATGTGGAGCAAATTTCTCTGCATCATGCAAGGACAGTGTATATCTTAGCAATATTTCAAATATAAATAAAAACTGTTTAAATCACATCACTAATATTACATTTGACATTAAAGAGGAACAAGCAAAACATGACTTAGTACTGGGTGGAGAAACCCTTGTTGGCAAGCAGAACAGTAAGACATTTCTTGAAGTTGGTCACCAGGTTTGCACACATCTCATTTTGGCCCACTTCTCTATACAGAAACTCTTTAAATCCTTTAGGTTTCTTGGCTGGTGTCTGGCAGCTCGAAGCTTCAACTTCCTCCACAGATGTTCTATAGGACTGAGGTCTGGAGAGTGGCTAGGCCACTCCAGGACCTTAATGTGATTCTTCTTTAGCCACTCCTTTGCTACCTTGGCAGCATGTTTTGGGACATTGTCTTGCTGGAAGACCCACAACCCGCCTTCGGTGTTCTGGCTGAGGGAAGGAGCTTCTCATCCAAGATTTTATGGTACATGGCCCCATCAATTGGCCCCTCAATGGGGTGAAGTCATCCTGTACCTTTAGAAGAAAAACATCCCCAAGCATAATGTTCCCACCTTCATGCTTTGCTGTGATGGTGTTCTTCAGGTCATACTCAGCATTTCTCATCCTCTTAACATGACGGGTTGAGTTGATGCCAAAAAGCTCAATTTTGGTCTCATCTGACCACAGCACTTTCTCCCAAGCTTTCTCAAAATCATTTAGACCTTCACTGGCAAAGTTAAGATTGGCTGTACATGTGCCTTCTTCAGGGGAGAGGGGACTTGCAGGCACTGCAGATTTCAATCCATTATAATATAGTGTCTTACCAACAGTGTTCTTAGTGACTGTGTTCCCAACTGCCTTCAGATCATTAACAAGCTCCTCCTGTGTAGTTCTGGGCTGAATCCTCACCTTTCTCATGATCATCCACCCCATGAGGTAAGATACTGCATGAAGCTCCAGACTGAGGGCAACTGATGGTCATTTCATCTTTCTTCCTTTTTCCAAATAATTGGACAGTTGTCACCTTCTCACCAAGCTTCCTGCTGATGGCTTTGTAACCCATTCCTAAAATTCCATTTATGCTTTAATTTTTGTACATCTTGTTTTAGGGCTTGGGTTTGATCATTACACTAAGGTTCTCCTGTCAAATTCTTAGAGGTGCAACATTATTGTTATGCAGGGCTGGACTGGGCATTGGGCATACCGGGCATTTGCCTGGTGAGGCAATGGTAAATTCCAACAGGTGCAGAATCCCATCAGCGCCCCGGAAGAATAATAGCAAGAGGAAACCCGTCGGGTGCGGAATCCGTCAACTGCAGCATCTCCCAGAACAACATCGAGAGGGGCCCCGGACAGTTTAGCCAGCCTATCTGCTACTTACCCTCGGCATTGGTTAGTAAGCAGCGAGTGTCTGAGCCACACTGCCATCTAGCAAAGAAGCTATGAGCTATGCTGGAAGAATTGAGAGTAGCACCTTCCCACAAGGGGTGGGTACCATCCTGTGCCAAGAGAACCTGGCTTGCCCTCAAACACAGACCAATTGTCAATAAAACCCACATTGTTTTCAGAGCACGTCTTGGACATACAGTTATTCAGTGCCCAAAACCTGCTGTAGGCTTCAGGGTCATATTGCATTGGGATTGATCCAGAACATATTAGAACACTGGACATCATCAGGGCTGATTTACACACCTCTTTGACATTATTCTCAGTAACCTCTGAGAGCTACAGACAATTGTTATTTGCCCCTACATTAATCACTGTTCTTTCATTTCTATGGCTAGCTAACAGCTCTGTAATGTTTGGTACCTTGGCTGCCGGTATACAGTTTGCAGTAGCTGGTGCTGGAGCCATAATTTCAATTGAATAACTAAATCACCTATAACAAGTGCATAACCTATAGCCACGCCGACCCAAGTTTACCTGGCCGGCCCAAATTTACCATCAGCTTTATAACTTTATACTTTAGGCATTATAAAATGCACATATCTTCTATTTATGTAAATGAATTTGTTTTCATATGGAGCCCTTATTGCAATGTGAGTGCAGTCAATTGCTCAGATCACATTTGGGAAACCGGACATTGCTGCAAACTGTTCTCCCACAGTGTAAGCGAATTCAATGTATCTAATTGTCATTTTAATAATCCCATCCAAAATGACAGGTATTATTGAGCTTAGTGATGGTTGACCTAGAATAAAATGAAACACAATTAGATTATTCATGTATTTTCCTAAACAAGCCTTAGATCAAATTAACAGTTTTATTGTCAGTTATAACTTATACCTGTCGCAGTTCTGTTGGGTTGGTCTCTAATATTGGACCCAGTTCAGCACATAGTTCCAAACGCACACATTTAGGTAATCTAAATCGGCTTATGAGCTAGTCACCATCATGGGCCAAACAATCCTCATGATCCAAGAACACCTGTTTTCTTCTAATTCTGCCATTGGCATAATCTTCTAACAATGCCAGCGCACCCTTTATGTTGCGTTACACACAAATGTATTTGCGGCATTTATGTGTTTTCAGCAATCAGACCAATGGTTTCACACCGTGTCCAAATGATCGTGATAATCACGGCCACTATCCATTAACATTGGATAAGTAAATAAATAACAGCTGTGGTGCATAGATTAAAAGTATAGACTAAGGTTTGAGTCAAATTATATATTTTACTAATATATTTATTCACTATTATACATATGTGACTGAATAAGTGAAATTAAATGGATGGTGTATTACACACTAGCACAAGGATTTATTATATATGTACCAATGCCTTTTGAGACCCCAGATATGTGTCTAACTGAGGATCCTTTTCTTTCTAGAGATAAAACTAACTGACACTTCTGAAAATAAAATCTCCACTAATATAAGCGACAAAGAAAAAGGATGAATTAAGCATGCAGCTCTCAGAGCACACATCACTCTCCGCTTCTAGAATACTGTGTCTGTTATAATACTGTATTCATTTGGAGTAGTATGGCAGCTATCTGCACTTGCAGCCTTTTGGTGTTCTGTTTCTGTTCTTGTGTTGCACCATGATTCTGGAGGGACGTTGTTTTGTTTCACTGCAGACTTGGTTTACTTATCTCTATCTTGTCAGTGTTTTTTCTTGAGCTCCTTCTCTCAGTCTTTTCAATTAGGCCCTCTCTCTTCTATTGCGCCATTCTCTGCCCATGAATATTTCTGCTATTAATACATTTGCTGTTTTATAAACATTTGTTCACTACATTGTGTAAATATTTTGATGATACATCATGGTAAACAACATATTTATTTCTCTGTCGTAAATATTTTTTTTAAAAGTGAACCATTTGTCATTATGAGAACACACCACAGCAGAGCACATAGTCTGAACTCCGTCACCAGAGTGAAGCCCTGGACAGTTAACAATAGTGCCTTGGGAGCAGTTATTATTTTCTCAAGGAGGTACCTCAGTGGTGCCACCGGCAGTCCTGGTATTCAAACCCATGACCTCCCTGGATTCCAAGCAGACAACATCCAGAGGCTGGTTTTATTCAACACAGTCAGATTTCAGCACTCCCCCAAAATTAAAATCACTGAAGCCAGGGATGTAGCTAAGATCCAAGATACTGAAACATTTGCCCTATAAAAACTAACTATAACTCAAAATATGAAGTTTCCCATTTCAACTTTTCAATCACTGTGATAAACTGCACACCACAAAGAAATTCACTATACAGACCACATTTCCCCGAGACATCATTCCTTTTAATGTTTTTAGTTCCTTTTAATGTTTTTAGTTCCTGAAGACTGGCAGCACAGCAACCTTTCAGACCTAAAATACATAAGATACTGGAGTTATCAAACTTCCCATTTTGCACGTTTGTGTCACCTCACTCATGAATTGATGATGCACACAGTTGGCATGTAGTTTTTCTTTCTCTATACACATTTTACATGTATAAGAAGAAAAGGTGCTTAGCCAAAGCAGATAAGATGTATAACGTAATATAACTGTAATAATTTATAGACATTTCACTTTTTGAAGTCAAACCACAGAGTCCTTGATTTGAATCATGCTGTAGTGAGCTTTTGTGTTACTTTATGAATACTTCTGGTCCTGAGGATCCCTGATGTCTCTGACTGCAGCTTTGTTCACACTAATAGTTTCATTATTTACTCTTCTACCAATAAAGACTAGTACATATGTTGTTTCTGCTGAAGACCTACTGTTTAACAGTCTCTACATAAAATCTCACTATAATAAGAAAAATTTAATGGCTGAAGCAGAACTAGGGTTAGGTTATTCACAAACCATTTACCTTTGATGAATCAGTTTCACATTTTTGTAAATGAGGCCTGTGAAGAACCCTTCATATAGGAGAACCCATTTCAAATAGGCTTTACATAATATTATAAATAATAATAATAATAATAATAATAATAATAATAATAATAATAATAATAATAATAATATATATTATTTATAGAGTGTTTTTAAGGTACTCAAAAATGATTTACATAGAATTGGAGGTAAAATAAAATGGAAAACTTTAAAACCATCTACATGTAATCAAAATGTTTAAAACAAAAGTATTTAAAACAAGGCAAATAAGAACAAATGACTAAAACAGATGGACACACGTTTGTGGGTGAAATAACAGTGGTTACACGCTATAAGAAGATTTGAAGAGATGTTTTTTGAGAAAAGACTTGAAAGTTGCCAGATATATATATATATATTTTTTTTTTTTTTTCATCTAGGAACTTTTATTTTTTAAAGTGTAGGTTTAGACAGTACAATGAAATGGCAGCTTTACTTCTGTTCTTTGCTTGATCTGATGATTTTGAGTAAGAGTTTAGAAAAGTTATTGACAAATTATATATTCATGAATGACTGCATTTGGAAAGGATCAGATATGCACTAAAATAAGCTTGTCCCCCCAGGCATTGTAAAAGAAGCATACTTACAGCAGCATCCTATACCACAGTTCATTGCTAGTGCTGTACTGTATTTTGCTGCCCCAGGCTCTTATCTGCACCTCAGCAGATTGGCATATCTCTGACCCACAGTACTCCCTTTTCGCCACTTTGTCTGCAGATGGCTTGTTCTATCTCAGCAGTGCTCTGCTTCTGCAGTTCAGACACAGAGAAGAGGGACCTGTTAGCACCCAGCTGGCCTTTGTTGCCGTGCAAGACAAACAAGCCAAACCAATGTTCAGTTGGGGAAGGGCAGCCCCCATGTGGAGAAATGGGCACTGCTCAATGTTTTTGACTAAAATCACCTGCTGCAGATGGCCCTCAGAATTCTGAATAGTTGGAAGAAAGCTGGACAGTAGCTGGAGAAAAAGAATTGCTGATATGTGAAAGGAAAGAAAAATAATCTAGGGTCTGACCAGAAAAAAATGTTGGTCTTATTTAAATTTCATGAAATTATATATTGTAAGGTACATCCCTCTTATCACAGTATGTATGAAAATGAAGATGCAATTACAAAAATCCACATTATATAAAATAATGACAAAAACTGACAAACCTTTATACTATTTTAGGTTAGTTTTATGTCACATTTGGCCAGAACTTTCATGGAAGTGTGGCCATTTCACAGTGTTTGGGTGTAATCGTATACTATAATTTGGCTGATGCTTACAGCATTTGGATGACTGATGAATTCACATTTGTATTAGGTCACAAAGTTTCAGTACTGACTCCTGTTGAACTTAACTTGATCATTTAGAGAAGTGGAGTATAATAATAATAATGTACATTTTACTTATGAGCTAAAATTTACAGTCAGTTATAAAGAGTTTATACAGGATTAAATTGTCCCTGTAATTATATTAAGATATATTTCTTGGTCCATGACTATAGATTTGTCATGTTGTGCAGGCATGGAGGATGCAACTGCAGGATAGACTTCAGAACAAACAAGGTTTAAAGCCCTTAAACACAGAATGACCTCAGAAGCTCCAAACGAAACAAGGTCTTCACAACACAGGTGCAGATTCCAGAACACCAGAGGTCCCAGTAGCACTAAGGCTTGAGGGGGGAGCGCACTCTGCGACTGTCCTAGTCTATAGAAACTTTTAGCCTCACTCGCAATGGTAGGCAGTAAGATTGGTCCGCTTTGCGCGAACCTGTTTTAGGTGAGTGCTTTCTCATGAACTTCGGCAGAGACAGAGGGGAGACCTCAGGGCTCAGGGAATCCTTAGCCTAGCGGAGTTTCCCTCCAGACTCCAGTCCCTGTTTCAACTGCCACTTGAAGCTGACAGGAGGCAGATGGAGCTGGACTGGCATTCCCTTCGTCCCTCACAAGCTGTAAAGAAAACTCACACAGACAAAACCAGGATAGGAGACCAGTGACTGCATGCCCACTCTTCAGACCAGCTGGTTTAAGCTGTGTCATGAGACAGGTGTGCCTGTAATCAGGTGCCTAGCAACCAAGCTTAGTCCTGTGCGGAGCCTCCAGCCTCTACACCGAGTCCAGATACACCAACACATGACATCACAAAGATGGGACAAGACATGTGTACACTTAATACTCAGGGGCCGGGAGCCACTGGGGGCGTGACCGAGGCAGACTGGAAGTGACAGATTATACTTTTACGTGTGCACACATAAAACCACAATATTAGAACATTAGAAAAATACAGATGTAAGCTTTTCCAGAGTGCCCCCACAAAATGCCCATTTAAAACTCCACAGCCCATTCTTTACCAAAGTCTGTGCACCCTATTAGTGTATGTACAAGCTGCATACTGAATGTACCAGTTGCCTAAGCATTCTTACTTCTTTATTTTCCCTTCTTCAGCTTTTGTTTCATTCAAATGCCAAAGGAGCTTATCTTGGTGCTGAAGAGTAATGTGAACAATTCAACTTCTGTTGTTACTGTTGTATGGAAGTTGTCAGTGGGGACCTTTGAAAGACTGTCTTTTGTCTGCTTCTACTATTCCCTGTGGTTTGCTGTAACTAGTAAAATTCTTTACACTGCACCAGCAGCAGCACTTGGTTCATATTATAGCACTCATTAAATGTAAATCCTCTCTCTCTCCATCCCGCATTCTCTGTTTGTTCTTTGGTTTGGGAGTTTTATTGTAGCATAATGCAGAGAAATAGATTCCACTACTGTCTCTCATCCTATTCTGACTTCTTTTGGGTCCATCACTTTGAATCTCGTATAATCCATCCTTAGCCTGTTTGGACTCTATCACTGGGAGATTCATTTCCTATTGCTTCCACATCCCTCCATGATGGGGAGTCCAACACAGTTGGCATTCGCCCGATCACTCAGCATGATGGCAGTCACACACTATTAGCAGATTGAACTGATGGTTAACATTTTCTTCCAAGCAGACTGCACTGTCTAATGACACTGGACGATTTAGATGAAGCATGTGCTGGCCTACACCCTTACAGTGTTAGTAGTAGCATGTGGTAGGGGCATTGGATGGAATAGGAGACAGCTAAATTGGACAGAAAATTAGGGAAAAAGCACATGTTGCAATGCATGGAATTACAGCGTATCTTGTTTTCCATCGGTATGCAGTAGAAAAAATCAGTTGGGTGGGTGAGTTTTTTTTTCTGTGCAGGTGAGGGTGATGTAACTAATCCTTTAGTCCCCCCTAGGTTCTTAAAGCGGGGGGACTAAAATGAGGACAGAATACATCCCTCTCTCTTTCTGTGAATGTAAGTGTATTCAGCTCTGCGTCACTCAGTTTTAGCGCTTAACACACACTAGTGAGGATTCTGCACACACCTTTCATGTGATTGAAAATCCTCTCAGGCATGAGACGTTCCCTTCCATTTTTAACGGTGACATTTCCAAGCCCTCTGATTTTAACAAACGCTCCAGGAGATCAGAGAAAGACAGGGGTGGGGGTCAGGGGACAGAGAGATAGAGAATGAATGAAAGAAAGAAAAAAAGAAAGAAGGGGTAGGTACAGGAGAAGAAAACATTAGGGGAAAGTGTCAAAAGGCAAACTGGATTAGTTTAGCTGTAGATAATTAAATTAAATTTGATAAACGTAATGTTTCCCAAAACAACAACATATGGCAAAAAGCACCCCGTACTTTGTCAAAGTATTGTAAAATTGGAAACATTACATCGCATATGTACAGATAGGCCATGACATTGTACTCATATGTTTTAATAATTAGTGAGCTAATTAGCAGACAAATCTGGCAACAGAGCAATGAAACTTTGGTCACTGGAAAAGAAAATGATCAATGTTAGTTAAATCATTCAGGGTATTTTATTAAATTATTCAGTAAATGTAATATGCCATTGTATATAAAAAAAACCATTTAAATATTTTTTTGCTCAGCAATAGACATCTTGCTTCAGAGACATCATGACACAACTTCAGAGGTTTAAATGCATTGTTCCATGATTAAGCATTTATCAAAAAAATATTGTTTATGTGGTTCTTAAATCATTCTTCTCCAAAATAAAATTTTCTTGAGATCGACAGTCTTTGGACACTTTTTGCTGCAAATTTGAAGCCTGAATCCTGAAATTAAAAGGGGCTATGTTTGTCACGGTTGGCTCCGTGTGCATGGGGGGAAAGGATAGGGAACCAGAACACAGGAACATCGTAAGGGGCAAAACGGGGTTTATTCATAAAACAGGGAAACCAAAACAAGGCACGATGGCCGAAAACAGGGTCAACAGAAAATACACCTTACCAAGGAACCAGGACAGGACAAACGAAACAGGAGCATGTAGGGGTAGCACGACACGAAACCTAAATGACCGTAAATGACCTTAATGTCGCCGTGTCTAACCAGACACGGCGCAGAGATTAAATACGTACAGACACAGGGACTAAACCAATCGGAAACACAGGACACATTAACAGAAACAGGTGGCAGGGAGTAATCAGAACACGTGACCAGGAACCAGACAGACGGGAACACAGGAGACCCCTAGTGGGTCTACGGGGGAACAACAGGAATACAAACATTGACAGGAAGGGACCCGAGAGCCAAGAGGGAAGTCAGGAGGGGAACCAAGAACAGGAAGGAAATCAGGAGGGGAACCAGAAGGGACCAGGAGGAATTTAGGGAACAGGATAGAAACAGAGGGACCAGCAGACACTCTCATCCACCCTGCAGCCAGCAGACACACTCATCCACCCTGCTGCCACACTCATCCACCCTGCAGCCAGCAGACACACTCATCCACCCTGCAGCCAGCAGACACACTCATCCACCCTGCAGC
>JBBJLR010137104.1:0-15000 GCA_037577145.1 Brachypetersius gabonensis | reverse complement strand
TTTTATTATAGAGCTGCATGCACTGTGATTGCTTTTACCTGAAAGCCTTTTTTGTTTAACATTCATCATTCATACTGCTGTTTAGTCTATGAACAGGCTTAATCTGTGCCTGGGGAAATCCTTTCTTTCAGCCAACGCTATGAAACGTCGCTGAAAGAGATGGAGCGAAAATCTGAGCAGCATCGTGAAGTCTTGGCCAGCCTACAGCAGGAATACCAGCGCGCCCAAGGCCTCCCAGTTGGAAAAACTTAACTGATTAATGGATATGTCCATACATTTAGACATGCTTGGTCTCTTTTGCACCATCACTTCACCCACCCTCATGTTCATGCTTATTCATCATTCACCTGAAGAGAATGTTTGCAGTTTTGTTTGTGAATAAATTTAATTTACTTAAACTTGTCCTTCAATCAATTTTAAAATGTATATGGTGGTTTCATTTTGAGCTTGATTGCAAATTTTAGATCAGATAGCTTAAATGCTGCCTTTTACTTATGACCCTGTATGATAATTTTTAAAGAGGTAAAATATGTGAAGTCTTTCTTTTTTTTAAGTTTAATTAAGCTTAAGCTTAATGGTAACTGACATGTTTTGCTTAAAATTGTCATTACATTATCTCTCTTTTGCCCATAATGACAGTTCAGAGTAACTGATTATTACTGATTTTTGGAAAGCCTTTGAAAAGCGTGCAGTAATTTTTTAGGGCACTGTCTTCATGTAACAGATTCTGTACCACCAGTGCCATGCTTAAGAGGCTCTCTGCAAAAACGTAAGATCTTCTAGGTTATGTCATTGATATTCAGGCATATAATGGAAGCATGACTGAATTGCAGTTATGTAAAACTTTCAAACTGAGCTCCATAGCTTTTTGAGTTGATTCCTGAAATGTCTTAGGTAATGAATGTTTGTTGATATGAGGGCATTAATTGCCTCTTAAATGATATCAGGTGCTGACTTCGACTTCTCTGAATATTAATATCTCTAGACTAGGCTGAATTTTTAACTAGTTGCCGTGAGACAAGAACGGTGTATATTTTCATGACCAAGCGTAAAATCTTGTATCACTGAAATTAATTTTTAAGTTACTTTGTATACTTGTTTTGTCATGTTTGAACATGAGATATTTGCCTGAGAAGCAAATAGTGCACAAGCATTCTCCTATTCCTTGTTAGCTTACCTGTTAAGTAACACTTCCCTTGGAGAATATTGACAAAGATTTCACCACAATAGCATTTGTCTACCATTTTTTCATTATGCTGAGAGGCAGAGGATACGCTGCCTTGAGATACTTTACTAGATGGGGCAGCTGTTGGCCTGGTGGTTAGGGAGTTGTGGGTTTAAATCCCAGGACTGCCCATGGCCAGGGTGTACTGTGCTGTGTTCATGTGTGACAAAAATGGCCAGTTTAATAGATTACATAATGTTCATCGTCAACATTAGTTTAATATTTTTAAATATTATAAAATAACACTTTTTAAAACACTGACTTGGTTTTGAAAAGAACAGTGACACTAACAGCAGAAACTGGTCATTCAGCTCGAAACAGTATCTCACACAGACCCCAATCGAGAAGACAAGGAAGAACTTGAACATGGAAGTGTTTGGTGGTCTATTTGTTGCTTTATTGTGTCTTTATAGTGTGCTTCTTAAATAATTTATCTGGTCAAATCACGAAATTCCATTACTTTTAATAAAAGTCTCAGCATAAATGGAGGCTACAAGGAAACTTGTGTAACGATTAAATACAGCAGAGGCTCTGTTAAAGTTGTGGTATGTGGTATGACAATGTTGCTAGGCCCTAACTCCTGCACTGCATGCTGAGCCTTTTTTTTTTTTAACTAATAAACCAACTAAAAAGTTATACATGGATGTATAAACATGTAGGGCATGGAGCTTCCAGAACAAACCATGATATCAACTCACCATACCTTTCACTCACTAAACTTTTCAATGGTACTTGTATGTAGTTGTACATGATGTTGTTTCAGTTTTTCATTGTGCAAACATTTTGGAAACATGTTACAGACATTTGGTCACCCAAACTCCATCCTATTCATTGTTAATGAATGTCATGCAATTCTGCTTAAACCACTAAATGGCATTTCCTTGCTGTTGTATACAAAATTGCATCTCGGTTTTATTTACATGGCAGCTGCCCTTTACACTGTGCAGACCTTTCATGAAAAATCTTTGACTAAATTATTCTTTCTTTACATTTTCTCTGTTTACATTAACTTACAATAAAATTGAAAAATGTTTTACCTTCTCCTATAAAGTTATTGCTTTGGAGATATTTTTTGGCCCAGGACGATGGGCTATCCTACATAAGCCTTAGGCTAACATGCAACAGATGTTAGGAGAAGGAGGTGGTTATTCAATACGAGGTCTTTTACAAACATCCATGAGAATCTTATGACTATCACAATCAGTTGTTAATTCAAATTAAAATAAAGGAAAGTAAAACTGGCCATATGGTGATATAACTTGCCACGCAAATTATGGATTTTACATTTACGGCATTTATCAGACGCTTTTATCCAAAGCGACTTCCATTCCTAACTACAGGGGACAGTCTCTCCCTGGAGCAACTTGGGGTTAAGGGTCTTGCTCAGGGACCCAGTGGTGGTGCTGAAGGTAGGATTCGAACTCATGACCTCTTGGTCCGGAGGCAAGTATCGGATACCTCACGTAGCACAGCAGTACTTCTAACATGTTGCATGGGTAGCATTAGTACGCAAAACAGCATTGCCGGAGATTTTTCACACTCAAGCATAACTGCTAAATTGAGACTGGTCCACGATCAGTGGATCACATTGTGAGTGATGCAGCAGAAGGTGGCCAGCATCCGTGTTTCAACCTTAGTTCTGGAACCCTGCCAGCACTGCAGGATTTTTTCTCTTCTCCCTGATTGAGGGAGATTAAAGTGAAAAATGATTACCTGTGGTTTGATCTACTTGAAATGTTTGTTCAGATTTGTGCTTGGCCAAGCTTGGACATCAGAATCAGAATCAATATAAAATATAAATTCCAAATAAATAAAAAAATCTGTAGAAAAAGCTTAATATGAAATACACTATGATATCTATACAAATGCTGGATTTAAATACTACAGATATGTAACTCACAGTTAAGTGAGTTTCTAATGACACAAATGCAAATGGTGGTTAGGAGTCTGATATTGCATGTGGTAGAGATAAGATGTATACAAGTAATATTGACATACGTAGCAGACTATTGCACATAATAACATATTGCACAACATGAATATGTTTTGCACCTGATAAGAACATTGCACAATATTGCACATGGTAGACTGTCACAGCAATATAATAACGCACATAGTGATACACATAATGCTCATTCAAACATAGTAAGAAATTGCTCATCAAAGTAGTAACCGGTTATTGCACAGATTATTGCGTGTATGTCTGATAGAGACTGGTTTGATGGTGATTTTTTGTGGTGTTCTGTGGAGCACTTTATGCTGGTGAGTCTGTGACTAAAGGTTCTTCTCAGTATAGCCACCACAGTGGGTGATCAAAGAGATTACTAAACGTCACATTTTAAACATGGAGCCAAAACCTTGACTAGCTCACCCGTGAACACATTAAGGGGGCGCATATTGGCACCCAGGTCTTTTCGACCACTTCAACACTGAGGTGACACCTGTGCTGGGCTCCCCTGCATTAAAGCCACGTGTGGTGGAGCGAGCCGTGTAAGTGTAATGACGGGGGCAGGCGAGAGGAGCATGAGGCAGCTGTTCACTGAGCAGAAGCATTCAGATAGTGTGTGTCCTAATGCCTCTACCCACCCCCACGCAACAGTCAGCATGAAGAACTGATGAGGCAACGTACGCCTGTATTGTTGACCCTCGCCTCCAATTAATGTCCCGTGGAGGGGGGCTTAGCCCTCTTCATTTCCCACCCGCAGGGGCTTAAACCGACAGGAATAAAAGGCATTTAAAAGGGCCGCGCGCGCTTTTTTCTTAAAAAAAGGGAGGGGGGTTGCAGAATTTTAGATCTGTGTTCATTCACTCCCACCTAAAGTTCAGCATCCTCAGCTGGAGCGAAAAGCATAAAAGGATTAAGGATTCATGAGACCAACGGGTCCGGCTAATTAAACTGGCTGCGTCAAGATGAAACTCTCCTTGTGGCTGAAACTGCCCTCGTGGTCCTTTAACATCCCAGAGCATGATATAGCCTTATCTTCAGGTCACTTTATCAATGCAAAACTCATGTTCAGTCTTGAGGAAAGGTCATACGAGATTTCTGATTTTTAATAAATGAAGAAAAACCTATTTTGATTGTGAAGAAAAGTGTTTATGCAACGTGACTACACTTGAATTTCTTCACGTTATTTCAGGGGGAAGTTTAACTCTAAGGATTTTCTTGCTCAGACACCTGATTTAATTTGTTTGTTGGTTGCCAGATTGGGGCTGTTCACACCAGTCATAAAAGGTCACGTGACTCTGTTGTTGGTATTGTATTTGGATACCTAGAAATAAACTATGATATAATAAATTACTTTGAATTCACTTCATTATCAGTCTTTGAGAAAAGAATGACACACACACTCCACCAACTACACCTGCCTGCTGAACATAGTTCCCACTGTGGCCCCTCTTTTTGTTCTCCTGCTCTAAAGTCTGGTGGTCGCTGTCAGAATATGAAACACGTTTTAGCGTTAGTATTTCATCTAAGGGATGTGTTAACTCTTTGTAAACAGATGGCCAAACTGCATTTGCTGCCCAGCACGCGCTTGATGCCCGCCAAACCGAAGTCAGGAGAGGTGAGGGTCTGCTGTGAAAGACCACACGTGTGTGTGTATTTTAAGCCACCAAATAAAAGGTGATTAACAAACGCCCATGAGAACTAAATCCTGCGTCAAATCCCACGTCTGGCATTGCTAATTTTGTCTTTTTACTTCATTTTACAAAATAAAGTAACCTGTGAAGAAATAGCCTATCCCCCATAAAGTCTACACTTCAGCACACCACGGTGCAAATTTCATTACTCTTTCATTGCTTTTACTTTTTTATTCTGGGTGAGAAAGCTACCCTTTTGCGTGAAGGTGCGAGAGAGTCACGCGTGCTGGTGCGCGTGTCCTCCACACTTGCATCTCCACGAGACAAACGCCGAAAGTCCAAGTGGATTCACACCTGAACACCTTCTCAACACCAGGCACCGAAAACCCACACCGCACACTGTTTGTTTGCGTTCTGACCCTGTTTAAAACAAATCAGGAAAAACACTGTTTCAGAACCGTGAAAAAGTATTAATCAATAAAAATAGTTACTAAAAATAGTTAAGCTTGTTTTGAGAGACTTAACCGTAAATCAGTCGATGAATTTTCCAACGTAACATTACTTCAAGGAAATAAGTTGGCTTTTTTATTTACAGAGTACAGTTTCATAGTTTTATTTACTTGCAAGTGAACAAGAGAACGTTTTTAATAAAAGAAAGAAATTTCTTGCAAGTAATTGTTGCAATTTTTGCACTATTTCTAGGTTAGTGGTCAAAGTGAAACAAATATGTGACATGTAAAAGTAACCTTTGGGACAAAGATCCGACTTTTCACTGCTTGATTTGAAAACTGTATTTTTCTAAAGGGATTTTTCCGCGATTCCATATAAACAACATGTTTCCCTTAAGAACATTTTGGTGAATAATTCCTTGAAGAACGATCTCTGTGAGTGAGTGATGCGAAGTGCGAATAAACTGTTAAATGGTCATTTTCACCCACATAAAAGAACACTCTGTCAGAAAAGAGACAATGATGGCACATTTTAAAGAATGTAATGGTTTCAGACTTATGGACCACACTACATATTTTATGCCACCAGCGGCTTTTGTCAGGAGATAAACTGCAATTGCTTCCTACTTTCAGACGAGTTTAACAATGCAGTCTAGATGTGAAATCAGCTGCATTTGGTGTGCAGCGTGTTGCGGCAGCTCTGCTCAGTAAATATCGTGTTATTCAGGATTGGCCGGCTAAGCGGACACATCCGCCGAGGAAAATAAGTCCTCTACAGAGTTTAATCCATTTAAACCAAAACTAGTAATTGCATTTGGGAGACTTATCCCTCCGTAATGGCAGGTTTGGTCGTCAGACAGTTGTTTGGGTGAGAGTCTTTCTTCCATTGAAGCTCTAATCTGATTTCTATTGAAACTGCTTTATTGGTGGGCTGATCCAGAAGCGACAAAGCAAGTCAAAGCAGCGAATAAAAGCAGCTTTTGTTGACGGTTCACCTTAGCTGGACTAAGCCATTTCCTTTGATCCGAAGATCGTTACCATAGAAACGAGCTTTCCGCATGGCATCACGTTTTGAACTTTATTTTCGTTGCATCCAAGTTGCTTCACTGAATTTTGTTGGATCAATGGATAGTCAATTAATTTTCTAAAAAAAAATCTAATGTGTCACACGGCTGCACATAAATAAAATGTTAGATGCTGTCCGTTACTTCTTTTGGCAAGAAAAGTGCTGATGTGCATTTTATTCATTTGATAATTTAAATTATGTTAAAGCACCATTTTATTTTAATTGCACTTTTAACAAAGTATTATTAATGGCAAAGTATTAGGCCGATATACACCTTATGCGCTTGAATCCAATAGTGTTTGATGTTGAGGTGATAAAGTCCAACTTCTACTTTTGACTGTGAGTGAATTCTATATCATAATTGTCCATACAACCTTGTGTCTCGGTATAATGTCTCTGTTCATTCCTTGTTTAACACAGTGGAGTTCTGTAATGGAAAGTTGGTATATCCACTTGTGGTTTGGCCCTCATCACTCAGCAAGATATCTTTCTTGTGCTGTGAAACCACATTTTATTAAACAGATAATGGTCACCATTCATAAAGAATATTTCAGAGTTTGAGTAAGGATCTAGGGGGTTACATTAGTTAGCAAAGAGTGTTTGCTGGTGTGATAATGGAATACAAGTAAATAAAACATCCGTGAGGAAAAGTCATGGCATCTGACATCCTTGAGTTTTTTCATTGCGTAAAAAAGAAAATATTCAGGGCATTAGACATCATATGATCTTATACATTTAAACAATGCTAAAAAAAACATTTTCCGTTCCCTAAACAATCAATGTTTGAAAAAGAGATTGTAAATGTGCAAAAGCTAATATAACTATGTGTGTGTTTTCTTCTACGGAAAAGAGTGAGACAGTAAGGCAACGCTTACTGTGTTTACTGTATAATTGCTGTGGGAAGAGGTTGCAAAAGATTGCAGTTAAGATCAGAGCTGAAAACCTAATCAGTTATTTGCAAGTCAATGTGTTCTCCTTTCCATCCAATTGCAGCATTTTGCACATATTACTGAGATAACAATGAGTTGCAGTGGAGCGCTGACTGTTTGAAAGTTTGCAAATGCTTGTCCAGTTTGCAGCTTATAACCCCACACATTAACACAAAATCCAAAGAAGAATGTACTGGAACACATCTCAGGAAATGAATGGATAGTGAGGCAATCCATTAAGAGACACAATAAGAAGAAAGGTTACCCTCTGAAAGGTTTAATCAGTCAATATAAAAAACATGGTCCACACAGTCTACATTGGTGTGTAAGGAACCAAACCTTTCCACAGGAAGAATTTACCACTTAAAAAAAACATATGCTAAAGGTAATAAAAAACAACAACACTAAGGTCATAGTACACATGCAGTGGCATGCATATAAGTGTTGCTAATACAAAAAGGAAAAGTATATTTCAGTTAAGTGTTAGGTAGATTGCTATCAGAGTTGTTTGATTATTATTAAAACAAACTTCATACTGCTCTACAGCTCTTGAATATACATGTCTTCTGACAGCCTTTTATAAACAGGTGTAAAAAAGGTAGCACCTGCAAAATGTATCTTTACAAAAAACCTGCTTATATGCTACAAAAATGCCAAAAGCTATACTTTTTTACAAAAAACACATGTCCATACAAAAGTATACATCAGAGCACAAGACAAAGCTGTGATACACACAGTTTGCACCATTTTTCTTCATATCAAAATAAAGATTTGTAATGTACAAAACTGACTTATTTACATATGCTGCACATTTACAAGTTTCACAGTCAGCCACATGCATCAGGCATGTGGTCACTTTCTGTTCCAGGGTCACTGGATCATCATCAACCCCTGAATGATCATCATCAACCGCTGAAAATTCAGTCTGTTAAAGGTGGTGCACAGTTTTTTTTGAAGCACTTTTGTTGCCTCAGGGATAAACACCACTGTCTCTACTGTGGCCAAGGCCTCCACACAGAATCGCTGACCATCAATGGCTGTGCAGTGTTGGAAGTCATCTTTTTTGCAGGCTCATATATGGCAGTTCTTTGAGAAAGCTTGGACTGGCCCAGGGATGTGCATGGACTGTCTGCCTTCACATGAATAAGTGACTGCCCTGGAATGGAGTTGCTTTCATGTGTATGGTGCATCAGGCTTCCATGGTGAAGCTGGCTGGCAGACATTAGATGACTCTGAATCGGGTGGTCTTGTATGTTCTGTTGTAAAGTCCCGCATACATTCTCCAGACCTTCCTCCAACTCTTGGTTCTTGCTTGCAATGAAATTACTCACTCTGAGTAAACAGTTTCTCATGCCATCTTGGTAATTCCTGTGGCGCTTGCAAGGGGATCCCATCTCCTCCTCATACTCTGTGTGTCTTCTTTTCTCTCTTTTCACAGGGCAAGGGAGATGTTGTGATCGTTGCTCAGCCCTCAGAAAATTAACAACACTCTCCAAAATTTCAGCCTTCTCCACTTTTGGATTCTTCAGTTTCTTTAAAAAGAGAATGAAAGGGAGATAATAATTAAGTCACATAAACTGTCTAAATTTACTTAGTATGGTTGGAATGAATAAACTTTCTTTCATTTGACATAAAGATCCGGTCTTACCTCATTACATGTGCTCTCCAGTAACAGAAGTCTCAAAGTTTCCAAACTGTGGTTAATACGGTCTCGCCTTCGCTTCTCCATGAGAGGTTTGGGAACCTAAAGGATAATGCATGAAACAAAATCATTAGCAAGATCAGAATGCGTATACTGGCAAATGCATAGCAACAGATTCAGGATTTATAAAATATGATGACATATTTTCTTACTCGTCTCAGTGTTTCTTTTTGCTCCGGTATTCCAGTAGACATCTTGCACCAACCTGAAGACATACAATAAGTAAACAATCCTCACATCAGATATTGTGCAGCAATGTGGAACTCTAGACTCTCAACCCGTATTAAACTGTGAGACCGCACCCAAAGCCCGCCCAGGAGATTTCCAAACCAATTGCGATTGAATAAATGTATTAGGCAATTTAAATACATGTGCAAGCTGAAAGAACGATCTTTGATGGTTAACAGTGATTGAAACTCAGTTCAGTGAAACAATGACTCTTTAGGCACCCTGCAGAGATGCTTAAAAAGAAACGATTACGAGACGGTTTATCTGTTATGTGTGAAGTGAGAAGTAAAATGTGGAGCATTAAAATGAGTGGAGGTATGATGAACCAATATGCTTTTCCCTGTTCCCGACTTAAGAAACACGATTTGAAACAACTTCTGAGAGGAACTGAACATTGTAGCTGAATGATACGTTCTACGATTAAGTCTTTAAATGTTTAATGGATATATTTGACAATTGTGTCACGCGCCTCGTTACTGTCAGAGTTATCTTTTCATGGTTTGGAGGTTTAGGAGCTTATTATTTATTACTTTATCTCCTCTACGCCCTCATTTTCAATGATAAAAGATATTTCAGGATCATTATAAGTAAACCAGATTGTACTTTTGAAAGAGGGTGCTGCTCTGAGTTAGGTGTTGGGGGTCCACTGGAGCGTGCCTCTCGACCTGATAGTGCTTGAAGCCCCGTTCTCCAGCCTTTTGATCACTGGACCGCCCGCGTGAGTTCAGTTCCATCGAAAAGGCAAACGTGGAAATGAAACGTTTCTTTCTTAATAATTCTGTTTATAATATCGTATTCATGGTTGAATATTCTCCACTTAGGTTTTACTCCATGATCATCAAACTTTAAACTATTAATTTTTTAACGCCAGATGGATTCAACATTCAAGGTTGTCTGACACATTCATAGTTATCCAGGACAACATGCAGAAATGATGATCTGGCAAGACCCTAGATTGTGCAAGATAACAGTATAAAATAAGATAAAACAATAAGCAAGAAATAACAAATAAATATTAAATATACACACACTTAGTCTAACAAAATAGATTTCACTGATAATGAGACCGACACCCCATGCGACAACATTGGAGCTGAATGTCTTAAAAATATTTAAACCAAGCTGCATTAACATCCTGAGATGTGTCACCATATTCTATAGTGATCTTGTAAATAAACGCTGAAATGGAAAAGCTCGAGTATAATTACTACAAGGACATGCTCAGGCGTGTAGATCACTACCACTTCCAGTTGGATTTAACACCTAACACCGAAAGCTTATTGTTTCGGAATAAGGTTGAGGTTTATCTGAGAAGGGCCCTTGGAGAAATGAAATGATACAGCATTGGATGTTTGCTGTTGATGAATATGATCAGGCACAGTTCCGTACATCTGTACTGAAATCACAACAACTTCTGACCTTCTGACCGGCTCTTAGTTTATGCTGCCCAACTGGTGCCCTAAAGTTCACCAGGAGTCCACATTCCCACCACACGACTTTATGTGGACAAACGCGTAATAAAATCGTTAGCTACACGAGTCTGGGTGAGCAGTGTGACACTTCTGGTTTGTTCCCACAGCAGAGGTAAGGGATGCTTGTTGGATTCATAAAGTTTGATTTAAGAAAGAAAGTCACGTGGGAATTAGGATCAATAATGTCTGAAATGAATAGTTAGTGCTTCTAGAGGTTATCTTTTTGAAGTCGAAGGGTTCTGCCCACACTGAAGTCCACTCTGTGTTTTTTACAGTGTGTGTCTTGACTCTGGTCTTCAAGTCTTTCTCACCTAAAACAATCCACTCACGCGCCAGCACACTTAACAGATGGGCTCTAAGCGTTTGGGCATGACACCTCCAAGCACCATACACTCTCCAAACACGACAGACGAATCTTTTCCCTGAATCTACGCACAAAAACCAGGGGTTTCCAGTCAAACAACACGTTAGACTATTGATACAATTATCATGGGTCACAACTGTACCGTTTATGTAAAAAAAGGTTTACGACAGCCCCAGGCCATTTCTAAACGTGCACATAGCCAGATTTTACCATTGCATGGATGTTGTTTTCACAGAACGTTATCATTTCCATTAAATGAGGAAGCTTTTTCTAGACCAGCTGAAGTTCGTATGCGAATGTGAACAAGTGTATTAACTGGATAAGCAAATTAGGTATAATCAATTATAATGTATTATGATTTTTGTTTTCAGACCGTTTTCCTCCGTAAATTTGTTGTTCAGAGTGTAGCTACTGCAGCTCCGCAACTATTTCGTCAAACCACGCCCCAAACACGAATTTGCTTGAACTATTGGCCAATCTTGCATAAAAGGCGGGGCTTTTTAGGATCATGCCTCCCTTTTTCGCCAATCAGGAGCGACATCACTGCCCCATTTAAGTTTCAGACTGATTTTCTTAACTCACATCGCTTCACTAAGAACTTCCAGAAGGGTCACATTTGAAGAAGTTACCATTATAGCTCCGAATCTCGACTATGGCCAAGACGGAGAGTATGAGAAGAGTAAGTTTGATTTATTCCTCGAATCAGAACTTTTCAACTTGTTATTTATAGCGTACCCCGATATTTGTTTTACATGTTCCACTAGCTTTAGGGACACAGTGACTAATCTTTTCAACGTTTATTTGTAGACAATGAAGCCAGTTATAGAGAAGAAAAGAAGAGACAGAATCAACCAAAATCTAGAGGCGCTCAGAGCTTTGTTGTTCAAGAGCACAGCAGATACGGTAAGACAGCATGAGTTTCCCACACTTAATTCTTCCAAGCGTGTTCTTTTATTGAGGTCAATTGGCAGTCAGTGGTTTATGTCTATGGTTTAATGCTCTCTCTCTCTCTCTCTCTCTCTCTCTCTCTCTCTCTCTCTCTCTCTCTCTCTCTCTCTCTCTCTCTCTCTCTTCCTGTCCTTATACAGCGTTTACAAAATCCTAAACTGGAAAAGGCTGAAATTTTGGACTTGGCTGTTCATTACATACGAAAGAACACATGCAGCAGAACGGACAAGAAAGGTACTGTATATTCCCTTTAATTCTAATGCTATTACGTTGTAATGTTATACTGTATATTATGTTATATGGCTAATATATATATATCATGGCTAATGTCTTAAAAATCTGTCTTTTTGCAGCGTCCATTACCCTTGAAGCAACACAAAATCAAACCAAAGGACCAAAACCAGTCCATGGTGCACACATCCATCAATGTGTCTCTGAGTTCACCTCCTACATGGGGCAAATGCACTCAACTGAAAGGGAGACAGTTCTTCAGAGCTTGGAAAACTACCTGGATGACCACCATGACTGTGAAACAGACTCTAATGCAGCCAGCACCACGACCGACCTCTTCTTGTCAACATCACCACACCACTATAACACAGATCAAGCCTTCTCTGAATCAGCGTCATTCTGCTGTAGATCTACCAGCCAGCATAACATTATGTATACTCTATCATCCTCACTAAACCACTTCTCCCCTCCTCCCTCTCCTCTCTTCTCCTTCTCCACTTCCTCTCTCAGCACCTCTCCTCCATATTCATTATCTGTTCCTTGCCACCTACCTTTTGCTTCCTCTGGGTCTCCACCCTCTTCCAAACTCCCCCTCTCACTTTTTGAGGTGCCAGTTTCTACCTGTAGTTCTTTAAGTGTGCCTCAGCTATTACATTCTCATGTATCTAGAGATCTCCCCACGCCACCCTCTCCCAGTCTGTATTTAGGAGGAGATCTGCTCCCTGTCCCAAGCCAGTCAACATGGAGACCATGGAACTGAATTGAAAATCCTTCTTTAATACTTAACTTTCTCACTTAACTTCTCTTGAACAACCCACCACCTACTTTCCTTTAACTGCTTAGGACTCATCAGTGGGTCCTGAGTTTTGTCCTTCATTCTTGTATTGTAAGAAACAAATCTTACAAATTGTGTTGTTTTTCCATATCATTAATGAATAATAAGCCTCGGGACAAGGGGGGGAGGTTCAAAATGTGGTAACTTAAGAGGTTTTGTTGCTGGTCATGGGTGGTTCTGACTGGAAAAATGTTTTGCAAACATTTGCTTTATCTATTTATTGGTTAACATGGGTATACTGCTATATCCAGTTTATATGCACATTAACTATTTTATAATTTAGTGTATATATTTCCTGCTTTCTATTTCACTTTCTAACTTTGTATGTTTTGTAGAAATGATTAAAAACTGTGGGAAAATAATTCGTTCTGTCTCCCTTGTATCCCTTGAACATTATCAAGTTAATTAAACCATAGCCACATCTTTTTAAAACTTACACATTATAAGTAGTCACTTGGCCCTTAAGCTGTGTATACCCTTGCCATGTTTTGTTAGACACACATAGAAATACACCACCATTCAAATCCTTGGCCATTTAATGCCACTTGACCTATTAATAATTGCTGTTATTTTATTCGATAATAACTTACAAAGCTGATTTAAACGTTGAAAGTTAGAGGTATTTTATTTTGTATTCAGTTTTTTTGGAACACCAAGATGCATTTACAGTGATTAAAAAAAAAAAAAATTGATTCCCACAGTTAACATATTTTCTGTATGTAAATTTATTCATAACTTACATTCACTTTCTGAATCATTTTAGAATAATCAGATCCTCTGTTTATCATTGTGGATACATTTATAATCTCTCCGTTGCCTTTATTTTCTACAGCTTCAATAAATCAAAACCAAAACCATTCTGTACCCATGTCTATGAAATTAGGTAGCTTTAAGTGATCAAAATAGCGATTCCAAACTTTCAACACTTGATCACAGTGCCATCATAACAGTTGAGAATTACTGAGCCAGTGCAAGGCACGATTATATCTTTTATCCAGAATCTTAAGAAGAATCTCACCTTTGCATTCTGTGCTTGAACACGTGTTTGTTTGTCACTGCTGCCACCTTCTGGTCGCTAAATGTCCATTTCCAAAAACTTCAGCATAGTGTCTTACTGCCTTACAAACCACATTAAATGTATATAAACTCTGTTACGTTCTAATGTTTATCTCATGTTTTGTCAAATGGACTGTCAGAAACAGTGACTGATTTTATCACAAAGAAAACACAGGCAGTAAAATACTGTGCATTTCATTGGGTCCCATTTTACAGTTTTTCTCCGTTGGTTTGGCTCATTACTTGAAACGGAAATGACATTCTCAAAACAACATGGACAGATCTCCAAACCACCTTGCAATTGTTCACAACAGAATGGCATTTCTCATTGATTTAATCAAATTGCAAATGTCATAATACATGTCTCAAGTGTCTCAGTGCATCTTTGCAAATTGTTTTGTACAAGTAGCCTACATTTAGCACAGTGAGCCCACATAGAGCACATTTTCCAAATAAATAGATCTTGCTGATCTAAACTGATTAGTTGATTCTCAGTCTAATAGTTGTTCTCTGCAGAACATGTCAGCATGATTTTATCCTGTAAGTCATGAGTCATATGCACAATAGTCTGTTCAATTGTCAAAATTAGTCAGAACATAATACCATGAACATCATCTATGATGTCCTGGAACATTTGATAAATTCATGAAGTAATTGACAGTCAGGTGAAATTAGAATCTCAGAACCAACCAATTTAGTTTCCTAACAGGTGCTGTCTGTGGTTGTGAATGCTGCCAAACATGTATATATAGAGCTTGGCCTATATCGCAAAGTAAATGAACAAGGGCAACTTCCAGATGTACAGGGTACCATTTGAGAGGAACTCTGACAGAGTAAAAGAGCTGTGGTACCAGTATGTGCATGTAAGTCAATTATTGGTTGTCTATCATTGCAACATTACAGTAAGCAGTGGTTT
>JBBJLR010137094.1:0-16739 GCA_037577145.1 Brachypetersius gabonensis | reverse complement strand
CATTAGTTACAGAGACAGTCTTACAGTCATTAGTTACA
Organism: Brachypetersius gabonensis; assembly: GCA_037577145.1. Taxonomy (NCBI): domain Eukaryota; kingdom Metazoa; phylum Chordata; class Actinopteri; order Characiformes; family Alestidae; genus Brachypetersius; species Brachypetersius gabonensis. The sequence goes on along the minus strand of JBBJLR010137094.1, from coordinate 16,701 downwards.
GGGACAGTCTTACAGTCATTAGTTACAGGGACAGTCTTATATGGTGTAGCAGATAGGTGATGGCATCCTCCACTCCAATTTTGTCCTGGTACGCAAACTGCAGGGGGTCTAATGAAGGTTTAACTAGTGGGCGGAGTGAATTCAGGACCAGCCTGAATTCATGCTGTGCGAAGTGAGTGCAACTCGCCTGTAGTCCGATGGGGCACTGGAGCAGGCCTTCTTCTGCACAGGGACCAAGCATGAGGTTTTCCACAGCACTGGAACCTTCATTATACTGTACCTGCACATGTATATATATATATACCAGGGCTGGACGGGCTGGACTGGGAAATAAATCGGCCGGGCATTTTGAGCCGAAACCGGCCCTCCGTACTCGCCAACCTTTCCAGGGGCGGGGCTTGGGGGGGGGAGGGCTGCTGATGGGATTCCATGCCGAGACCGGCCCACCACACTCGTGCGGGGGGTGGTGGGCAAGTTTACCATCGGCCCATTGCCCGGTATGCCAGAAGGTCAGTCCAGAGTATATATACTCTGACATGTCTCACTGTTTGTTGTTTACTTCAAATAATCAGCCTGTGAATACAGCTATGGGTGCCTTCAGCCTCCCTGGCTAAATCTGAACCAGAAGATCATGTCTCAAAGTCACGGTGCATGAAGATTTTTATTAACCAGGGATATAAAACCAAACACTGTTCATAAAACAGAACCCTGGCCCCACACAGTCACACACTAGTTATTATAATTATTATTCTTTTTTAGAGCTGCTTCTCCTCTGAGGCCATGGTTCCTGTGGGTGCCATGGCCTCAAACCTCTTGAAGCTAATGGAGAGAATGCCAAGAGTGTGCAAAGCAGTAATCAGAGCAAAGGGTGGCTATTTTAAAGAAACTAGAATATAAAACATGTTTTCAGTTATTTCACCTTTTTTGTTAAGTACATAACTCCACATGCATTCATTCATAGTTCTGATGCCTTCAGTGAGAATCTACAATGTAAATAGTGGAAATTAAGAAAACACAGTAAATGAGAAGGTGTGTCCAAACTTTTGGCCTGGACTGTATTTGCTAAAAGATTACATTCGTTTCATTATTATTACGGTCATCCAAATTACGATGTGCGGACCTTTCACTGATGTGCTTTAAGCTTTACCCAAACAGCCTCTCAAGTGTTTAGATTACTGTTAGAGTAATAAAACCCAGTGATTGTTTGAAAGCTGACTGTGGTGTGATTTCTTGCTTGAATTTCTACTCAGTATTTCAGATGATGGTGATAAATGCTCCTGGGTTTTCTCTCTGAATTCCTGCACTTTAGACTCAGTTCTCAGTTAGATCATACTCTAAAAGATAATAATAAAATTAGCCTTAATTTGGCGCCACCTTTCTCACACATAAGGCTAATGCCTGGCAGCACCACTAGCAATGCACAATGCAAGTGTGCTCTCAAGATAATTAAACCTTTCTCTACCATCAATGCTCCTCTCGACAAGCAGTATGCGAGGCGAGTAGTGTGTCCGAATTCATAGTATTGGAAAAACAGTAGGCGAGAAGTTCCCGGATGACCTACTGCTTCCGGCCGAATTCTGTAGTAAGCATTCGCTGGACACTGCACTATCCCATAATGCAGCGAGAGAGGCGGCGGCATATCAAAAAATGGCGGAAAACAAAGTAGTGTTCAATTAAAGTTGTATTCAACAAAGTAGTGTTCAATATATTGAGTACATTCAATATATTGTGGACTTGCCCAGTCGCAAATGATGCAGCTGAATATTTTAATGAATAGTTGGGGGAAATAGAGAGGGCATTCTGTGTATATGGGTGGTGGTGGTCTAGTGGTAGGATACTTGCCTCCGGACCAAAAGGTCACAGGGTGTGTGTGTGTGTGTGTGTGTGTGTGTGTGTGTGTGTGTGTGTGTGTGTGTGTGTGTGTGTGGTAACACTGACGTAAAACAATTGTTTTATTGGTGTGTCATCACCATAACTTTTCAAACAGCTTGTAATTTTGGCACATTTAGCAGCGTCTGCCTGAAGTGGAAATTTGCTTTTCTCTTGCGTCTCATCCACTGGCACAGAGACAAAAGGGGGAGGCGTTTAAAGATAGGTCCAGCCCAGTGTCAGTAAAGAAAAGAACCAATGGGCCGCAGAGGAGGGACCAAAGAGAAAGAGGTCAGTGTTTAAAAAGTTGATAGGGCCAGTCGAGACGCCGATCTATGGACCAGGCAGACCAACAAAAAATAAATAAATGAAGGAACGGTCATCCCAAATAGCACGTCGGCCCGCCCGGTATGGAGAACAACCTTCTGCTCAATGTCAGCAAAAATAAGGAGCTCATCATGGTCTTCGGCAGACTGAACTGCGGTTACAGCTAATAATGATTAGGGACAGCAGACTGCAGGTGGTCATGATTTGCCAATGCAGGAGACAACCAGAATAAATAGGGGATGCCTTTTCTGGCAGTGTGGTGCCAAAAAAGGCATCCCTACACATTTCTGTAATGAAGTGCTTTTAGTAATTTGTATTTGAGTGCATCGTAACTACCCTGCATACATTTTACTGATGTCACTACAATAAAGACAAATTTATTAGGGGATGCATTTTCAGGCAGTGCAGCATTTACTGTATTTTCAGGCTCTTGATAATGTAGCTCCCATAATCAAGTGCTTTTTATACTGTTTATTTGAAAATGTTGTCACTGTGTGGTTCTGGGAGGGAATGGGGTGGACGCCACAATATGGTTATAGATATAGTTTTAATAAAGATAAACACTACCACAGAATACTCCCCGACTCAGGGTCAACATAAACAATACATAAACACAAGAACAGAAACAGGAAAATGCAAACACAATGAAAACACAGCAGGATAAACACAATACTAGGCCACAGCAGGATGTAAACAAAACACTAGGCCACAACAGGAAGTAAACACAACACTAGGCCCGTGCTCCTCAAACGAACAAAGAAAATCAAGAACCAGACTTGAGGGCTTGTCCTTCCCTCACAGCTCAGCGAGCAGGACACGTGGACGTGGAAAACTTATAAAAATGGACTAAGTAGCATGTCGCAAACTGTTTTTAGAACCGCAATCTGTCGTATTTATTTGTAGTTTCTGGTCTGTATTTAGACAAATAAAGTGTTGTATAATATGTTACCTATATTTTATGAGCTTACATAAACAGAGACAATAGTTTTCACACGTTAAAAAACAGCTTTCCACTTGCTGTTTCTGCGGTGCACGCTCCCAAGAGGGGGATGCAATCCACGGCAGACATGCCTTTTTCGGCATAACACCTGTTACAAAATCCAGCACGATGTGCGACCAGAGGCGCAGGGAAACAGGAAGTGGCTGGAGAGCCCTGAACTGGGCTGGTTGGAAGTCTTGGCCCTGGCGCACACCATGCATGCCTTAACAAACTCCTTGACATCCGCTGCCATCTGCAGGCACCACTAGGCGCGCTGGAGTAGTCTTGAGGGTGCGTTGGAAACCAGATCTTACCTCAGTAGGGACAAAGAGTCGTCTAGGTGGAGTATCTGCAGGAGGAGGCTCTGAGGCCTGTCACTGGTGGACTCGATCTTCCAACTCCCACCACTATCTGAGGGAGAAGTACAGTTGCAGGGTCAGTCCGGGGACAGTTCGCTGCAGAGTGGGATTACATTTTCTGTAGAAGAAACTGCAGAGATGCAGTTTGTGGTCTGGACCTTGTTAGGAGAGGACGGCTCCTATGCCCACATAGGAGGCATCCACCTCCACAGCGAATGGCTTGGCATAGTCTGGTTGAAGTAGGATAGTTGCTGAGGTAATGAAAGGCTTCCGTAGCTTGGGTGGTGAGGAGAGGAGTCTCGTAAGGGCAGTAAGGGGTGCTGCGACTGAACTGAAGCCCCGAACTGAGCTGAAGCCCCACAGAAAGCGCTGAAGTTGTTTAAGCAAATTGGATAGAGGCCAGTTTTGCATCCAGCTTCTTGGGGTCATGGCCACACCCTGTGGGGATATCACAAATTCCAGGAATGTGGTGGAACGCTGATGGAAAGCAACTTTTTCCAAATTACAGAGTAGTGGGTCAGCAACTGCCCAGACGATCTTAATTGGGCTGAGATGAGAAGCACCTATAAATAGAATGGTAAAAAACTTAGGATAGGATCAGCACTAACTACAATGCAATTAGAGGCAAACCTCTAAATCTCAATGTGCTGAGACGCAACACACTTTGTGCAGCGATAACGCATCTAGGAATTCACAAAGTAACCTGGGTGAATATCAGATTAACCTCTCAGATAAAAATAGAATTTGTGATTCTATCACTAGGAGAATTCAAAACCACTTTTAATCAAGAGGAACATAAAAACTCATGTCATATTTGCCCAATACCACCTTGATGACCCGCAAGCATTTTGGCCTTATGCTCTGTGCATTAAAGTAGTCTGTGGCGATGGTAGTGTCAGGGTGTAGGGAGGCTTTGTTGCATCAGGGCATCTTGCCAAAAGTTGATTGAACCAGGAATTCAGCTCTCTACCAGGAAATCCTGCAGGTGAATGTTTAGCTAAATAGCTCCTTCCTTCCTCATCACATCATCACCTGCCCTTGCTCTGCAGAGATATTCTTCCTAATTAAACATCACCATGAGTGACTTGCTGTTGAGAGACTCTTACAATACTGGCATTGTTCAAAACCCCTTCTCTCAAAGCTAAAGTATTGTACAAACTTTCTACAACATATTGATCTTGTGGGATCATGTCGCCTTCGACATCTTAATAATGAAAAACCTTGAAAAATTGAGACCGAGATCACAACAGTATAGTCTTAAAAAATATTGAGACTGAAACCAAGTCTCTGTTCTTCATTATTGTGCATATAATCAGATAATATCAGATGTTTAAAATGTTCTATTTACACATTTTGCTACTTTTAAGAACAGTATTATACAGGGAGTCTTTCTCAGTAAATTCAATTGTATAAATAATTCACTTTTTACAACCAGACTTGTCGCAAAGCAGATTTACAGAGCACTCTTTGGTTGGAAGAGTAGCTGAGAGTCTCAATTCCACAATAAGAGGAACAACAATAGCTTTCAAACAGCAGTTGCCCTTGAATGGGGGAGGACCATATGGGAAGCCGAAAGCAGCCAAACCAGTCAAGGACATTTGGCACGATTATGAATGGTGACTTTGGTTGTTATTCATTTTGTTCATTTTATTATCCTATTAACTATTATTATAATTATAATTATGGAGTGTAAATTAAAAGAAAACCTGACAATAGTACTAAGACTTTCCAGGCTATAAAAACGGATAAAAAAAAATTCAGACTCTTTACCTGTAATACACATTTCTTGAAAGGCAGAAAAGAAAACATGGAGAAAGAAAGGTCCAGGGAGTTCAGAGGAAGACGGAAGAGAATAGAGGCCCCAGCATCATGAAGAGACTCAGAGTGACACCTGCAGCGCTGTTACATAGATTCCCCTCACAGCAGCTCACATCTCTAGAGAATCCAGGGGTCTGTATACTCGACACAGAGGCAGAACAGATACTTCTGCTCGCACATCCTTTCATACTCACTCTAACACCACCAGTGCTAGCTATGGATTCCAGTTTGTGTGTGTGTGTGTGTGTGTGAGAGAGAGAGAGAGAGAGATAGTCAAAATTTGGAAATTATTTTGATGTCACAGTCTTCTTGTAATGTCACAATATTTACACGCTCTGTGGCCAAAAGCATGTAGACGCCTGAACATCACGCCTATATGATCTTATTTGACATCCCAATCCAAAGCCATGGGAATTAACACACAGTCACACATTAGACCATTATCATCTAATGACCAAACAATGGTGAAAGGGCAACTTTACTCTATCACTTCATTCACTTTGCAGGACACTTTTCAGAGATGGTAGAGACTGGGGGAGGGGCTTCATGTTCCTTTCATTTTTCCTTCTATGATTGATGGGTCGATGTGAAATATAACTTAACGCTGCTGTTCTTACAACTGTTGAGTTAGACAGGTTGCATAGTGAACTTTCGTGTACTTTTACAACCACAGTTGTCACAAAGAAGCTTTACAGAGTCCAGGTCCATGCACCTACTGGTCAAGTCAAAGGCGACAGGCAAGGAATTTAGCTCTCTACCAGAAAATTCTGCAGGTGAATGTTTAGCTCAAAAGCTAATTCCATCCTCATCACATCATCACTTACCCTTGTTCTGCACTTTACTCTTGTTCAAACATTACCTTGGGTGACTTCCTCTTGAGACTCTCACAACACTGGCATTGTTCAAAGCACCTTCTCTCAAAGCTAAAATATTCACCTCTTCTACAACATAAAGATCTTTAGTAAATAAGAGCAAAAATGATCTATGCTTATATTGAACAAAATAAACGGAGTGGGATCATGTCGCCTTCGACATCTTATTCATGAAAAATCTTTAAAAAATGTTGAATTACAGGTATATGTGTAAAGAGATTGTGGTGGCCCATGGATTCTCCCCCACAAGCAACCCACAAGTGATAACACAGCAACAAATGCACTGCAATAGTACCCTGGACCATACACTCAGCAAACAGAAAGAAAAGGCAATTAAAGTACTGCACACTAAACGGTGACCACTGCAACCTCCCACACTATGAGGAAGGAAAACAGGAGGAAGGACAGAAAGACACATCTAGTGCTACGGGGAACATAAACATTATAAATGTGCTCATACAAGGGATAAGGGGAACAGGAAAACAAGAAAATCTTAAGAGTCCTGGGCCTCTGCACTTTCACCCAGAGGCCCCACTTAACCAAAATAAACAAAAAAACCCAAATCATAGAACCCCTCAGGCAGCGCCTGTGTCCCTCATTTGTCCTGGTCACACCCTCACTACTCCTTGTGTTGCCCGTTCAACCTCGGTGCTCCCCCCACCAGCCACAATTGGGTACCTGCAACCTGCCACTAGGTGGCCTAGTGATCAGAAAGTCCAAGTTCGATTCCCAAAACCACTAGGCACCTCTGAGGTACCCTGAGCAAGGTACCGTCCCCACACACTGCTCCCCGGGTGCCGTGTTCCTGCTGCCCCCTGCTTCACTTGGTGAATGGGTTAAATGCAGAGGAAGTATTTCGAAGTATGTGGTGTGTTCACGTATAATCAGATTGTCACTTTCACTTTCAAAAAGGGTGAGACAAAGAGGAAAAGCAAAGAACCCTGTGGCTGCTTTTCAATCCGGTTGAAAAGTCAATCCGGTTCCCTTCTGGACTTGGACCACCACGCCGTAGTCCACTCTCATTAGGAAGCCAGAATCAGTCCCTACAGCAGCCAACAGTCCACCTTTAAAGTCCCTAACGTTTGGTCTTCAAACACAAGTTCTGGGCACACTGAACACACAACCCCTAAATAGCCCGGACACGACAAGATAACTACACATTATTGCTTATTTTAAGTAGTCTTTCTCAGTAAATACAACTTAATTTATAATGCGCTTTTTACAGCCACAGTTTTACAGGGCCCCAGTCCAAGAGCCTAGCGAGCAAGCCAAAGATGACAGAGACGATAAACTCCCTGAGCTGGAGGAAGAAACCCCAAGGAACCAAGACTCAAAAGGGGAACCCATCCTCCTCAATCAATCTGGAGAGAAAGAGAAAGAGAGTCACTATGGAATAAACTGACAGGCCTTCTGTGGCTATCAGTGTTGGTACAGTTAAGAGGCAAAAGGTACATTTTGTTGGAAGAGTAGCTGAAAGTCTCTAGTTCACAAAAACGGGAACAACAATGTCTGTCAAACCTTCAAACAGCAGTTGCCCTTGAATTGGGGAGGAGCCTATGGGGAGCCAAAAGCAGCCAAAACAGTAAAGAACATTTTGGTATGGGACCCCAGCGATTACAGACTCGGTAAGGTGGTGACCTGCGGCCCTAATGATGATCAGTTGGTCTAGACAAATGCACAGCTGTTCGCCTTTATGAAGGAGTCCAAGTTGTGATTCCAGCATAGCTTACTCTAGCTAGAAAGAGCAAAGCCGCGATGTAAAATATGAGAGCACCCTGAGACACGAGCGCACCTCCACTCCACTGAAACCACTCCTCCCCCTGCTGAAGCTTTCAGAATTCTGGGGACAAGTAAATAGTTGTGAGGTTTGACATGGAAAACAGGAGGAAACAACTAGCTGACTCCACTGAACAGTCCAATCTGGATCAGCAGTCCAGGACTTCCTATAGACCAATTAGGCACAGATCTGCCTCACCTGAATACTAGGGGCGGGACTTATATATATGTCTATAGACTTGTGCTCAGTGTGAAGTATACTGTCCTTGTGTAGTTACCAAGCCTTGTTACCCTGATTCAGTTTTGCCGTGTATTGTACCTGCCTTCTGTTTTTGACCTCTCTTTTTGGATTACCCGTTCTCTGCTTGTCTGCTGTCTCGGATTGTGTTTTTGGCTTTTTGACCCTGTTTCTGGACTCTGGATTTCCCCTTTTGCCTTGTGGACTTTTTATTAAATGCCTTCATCTTTTTACTCTGCATTTGGATTCTTTGCTTGACCAAACGTCACAATAGTCAGCACCTTGAGATCTGAGTGAGTGCGGAGGTTCATGGTAACTCATGTGCCAAAGCTGAAGAATCTTGCAGAGATAAGCTGCGCTGCAGATGTGCTTTGTTCTCCACTGCAATTTCCAGTTTTGCTCTGTGAGGAAAAGGTGCAAGTTTTACTATGGTGTACCACCACTGCATCAATTTTTAGGTGCTGTTTATCATTGCGCCAACCTCAGTAGGTGTTTCAGCAGCTTCGCTATCTGTGGCAGCTGATAGGGTGTCCTCATCGTCCTGCTGTAATTAAATTTGACTATTGTGTCTTTACACTAACTAATGAAAAACCTTTAATAGAGTACTTACAATTGCTTGGGGGTCTATTATGGATAAAGGCTTCACAAGATTACACCATCAGCAACTGCAAGATGATAACAATTACACAGGCATACTTTCACTTCACACAGAATAGTGCCCCACCATATTTGAATTTAGTTTTTACTACATTAGGCAGGCTAACATCTGTTCTGCTCTTGTGTAACACCATGGTCCTGGAGGAACGTTGTTTCATTTTTAATATGTACTGTGTATATGGTAGAAATAACAATGAAAATCTACTTGACTTGACTTGACTTGAACACCACAATCTTTGAAATACATGTCCACCAAACATATTACAATTTTAAACAGATTCTACTTAAATTAAGTTGGATGAGAGGCTGTTACTAAGTCAACACTACACAAATGCGCATTCATCATGTGTACACGAATTACTAACTTGTCCAGTTGTGTCCTGAGGGGTGGCTGGATCAGGCCAGTGGACTGTAAAGAAATGATACCTACCTGTTTGGACTATATTTTTATATTTCATTTTCAATTGCTGCCAATTCCGTTATATCCCTGTTGGGTAGCTCCTATTTCAGAATTAAACAGCAAGTGCACACAGACAGACACACAAATAGGTCTGGCCAGAAAACTTTATTGCTTAAAAAAACGTTGGCATTAGCGATTAGAATTAGCAGCGTACAAAGGTTTATACACAAAATAACAAAACAGCTCTCTGTGCTGATGCTCAGTTAAGTCAGGGACAAGGTAGGAAATATTGGTTTATGTGTGTGTGTGTGTGTGTGTGTGTGTGTGTGTAAGTGGGTGTGTGAGAGGGAGAGAGAGAGAGACACTTTTAGCATTAGCGGTTAGCATTAGCAGTGTGCAAAGGCTCGTACACAAAAGAAACATTGAAATAACTCTCCTTACTCTCTCCATGTTTAGACAGGGCACAACTTACTAACACTAAAATTTGGTGTTAGCTGGGGGTGGGGGTGGGGGTGGTTAAAACACTAAAATATCAGGACACTTCAAGACACTTCTTCTTCTTCTTTTCATGGTGGTTGACAACTTTTCAGTGTATTACTGCCACCGCTGGGCTGGTGGCGGAAATACAGTTTGGTTCTCAAAACAAAGGCGAGGATATTTGCAGTTTCTGCGTAAAACGATGAGTTTAGTTCTTTAAAAAAAACATGCGAAAAAAATTGGGGGATTACTGTAATTATTCAAACTATGGAGTGTATATGAAAGGAAAACCAAATAGAAGTGTGACGTCTGTGGGTGGCTGAAGGCAGGCTTCTAGGCGTCACTGTCTGTTCAGGGAGTCACAGTATGTTCAGGGTGTCACTGTTTGTTCAGGGTGGTAGTTTATGTTCAGGGTTTTAGTTCAGATCAGAGTTTTAGTTTAGTTTCAGGGTAGCTGCCTGCTGAGGCAGCCTGTAAGGGTTTGTCACGTGGCAAGGTGCTTGTGTGTAATCAGCAGGCTGGCTCCAGGCTGGTGAGGAGCTTGGAGGCACCTGGTGATTACACACAGGTGGTCATAGTTAGAGAGCACAGGTGTAGGTGTGTGTGTGGCACACTGTGTTTGGTGGAGAGACTGGATAAAGCACGGTCGAACCACGGTCACAGTGCGCGGTCACTGACGTGTTACATCAGTTGAAAGTTTGTGTCTGTAACTGAAGGGAAGAGAAAGTAGTGTCTCGTTTGTAAAGAGTCAGAGGACTCTGTGCTAGTATCTTGTTCGTAAGAGTCAGAGGACTCAGAAACTGTATCGCCCCAAGGGGCTCAAGCTGTGCTGGAGGGAGTCGGGTGCAAAGTGTGTGGGGACTGCGTGTGTGTGGTGCTCTCTTCCTGTCTAGGAAACGCAACGAGGAGAGAGAGCAGTCTGGTCAGCGGCGAACAACGGAGAAGGACGAGTGGCACGTTTCACAGACAGCAAGTTCCATCTTGTGCTCTTTCCCCCCTCTCTCTCTCCAGACGAGTGACGAGTGGCCAGTCCATGGTTTCGTACTGTCTAAGAGGAGGACCGGAAAAGGCTGTTCGGTTCCTCACAGACAGAGGTGGAGTTACAAGACCACAGGGTGAAGCAATACCAAGGAGCGAGGTTCCTCCTTGGACCGATCAACACAGGGTTCCTGTGTGTTTTCATTTGGGACGTTTAATACTTTGCTTTATTGAATAAACTGTATCACTAAACCTCAGTAGCGTACGGCTGTGTCCTTCCCTCTCAGGTGACATGACAAGTACTAATACTTTCCATGCTGTTTATTCAAATTCTTTCAATGGTAAACAAACAGACTTAATATTCAGACTCTCCATGTAATACACTCGTCCTATAAAACAAATTTATTGGAATGCAGAAAAGAAAACATGAAGACAAAAAGGTCCAGGACGTTCAGAAGAAGAGCACGGAGGAGAGTAGAGACCCCAGCATCATGAAGAGACTCAGAGTGATGCCTGAAGCGCTGTTACACAGATTCCCCTCACAGCAGCTCACATTACCAGAGAATCCAGGGGTCTGCATACCCGACACAGTGGCAGAACAGACACTTCTGCTCGCACATCCTTTCGAGGTCACACCACCGCTGGTAGCTGTGGAGTGTAGTTTGAGGGAGAGGTAGAGAGATAGATAAAGGCTTAGTAACAAATGATCCTTTTCAATTAATAGTTAATATGTACAAATAAAGTATGACTGCTTTTGCTACATAAAACCACAAAACATTTCACAAGAGAGCATTCAACTCAGAACGAAACAAACCAACGAAAATGGTTTTGTGCTAAGCATTTCATTTTATAATCATATTGCAAAACAAGCAGTTATTTGGTATTTTAGGGCAAAAAAGACATTACATAACATTCTAAATATTTTTTTTACTTGAGATGCTGATGCAGCAATCTTCATCCCCCTCACAGTTCATAGTCCCTGAGCAGTCGTCTTCAGCACAGAAATAACACTGTATCCCATTCGGAGCCTGTTGTGGCAAAGCTAAACATACAAGCAGTTTACAAAAGAGATTTAGCAGTTCTGTAGTGGGAAGAACTTTCCATCTCTCTCTCTGTATTTAAAGGTCTGGGCTTTACCTGGCACTTTTTGAGTGTTGCAGAGGTCAGTTTTGCAGCAAACCGAGTTCAGGGTTGATTTTACAGTTTTCAGGTTTAGGCTCCCAGAGACGCACTGCTCTTGTACGGCGCATGTTTTCATATTAATCTCTGGTTTTAAACCTCCTAGAAAACACAAGACATGATTAAGTGGAGAGATTTCTGACTGTGTCTCACTATTTTGCACAGTGGTCATTCTTACCTGCATACACTGCTGTGGTTGCACTGACGCACTGATCTGGACAGTCGATCTGTGTTTCTATACAAGGTCCAGATACATCTGGTATGCACTGATAACATTTCAGTGCCAGAGCTAGAGGATAAAAAAGAAGTGAATAACAGGTCAATATATGACCAGCATGTAAAATACTGTACATAATGTTAATTACCTTGTGGTCCGAGCAGACAGAGAAGCACCAGGGAGACTTGCAGCTTCATGGTTGGAGGATTTGAGAGGTTTCTGAATGGACTGGATGCAGAACTGGACTGGATATAATGTGAGTCTAAGTGGGTGTGACCTCTTGGAGAAAGATTCATTCTTTAAAACCATCATTAATATTTCATTACTATTTCGTGGTTCTTTTTCCATGCACTCACGTCTCATGTCATTAGTGCACTTACTTTTGTGCTGTTACTTCCTGCAGCCCTGCTGTACTGAAATCCTCATGTGAAAGGATTTGTCTTGATTAATGTCTAATAAAGTGAACTCTTGACTGCAGATTGGAACATTATTATCTAATGGCCAAGGGCAAAACTACTCTATTGCTTCATTCACTTTGCAGGACACTTTTCAGACTAGGTGAGGTAGAGCCTGGGGGAGGGGCATCATGTTCCTTTTTTTTTTTTCTATACTTGATGGGTTTACGGGAAATGAAACTTAACACTGCTGTCCTCTCAGCATTCTTACAAAAGACATTGCCATGAAGCAACTGATCTTTGAGGGTGATGTAAAGAAGACTATTAGCTATCACAAAGCATTCTGATTTTTCCTGTGTTTCCACTAGATGGCGCGTGTGAAACTAATTTATTTCGGTAACTCTTTATTAGTTTAATTTGTATAATTTTATTTTTTGGTAATTTTATATTGCATATTGTGTTTTCTACATACAATTGTTGTTTACTCAAGTAAGACTGATTCATTCTAAGAGGTTTGGTTATGTGTTATTTTATTCCCATCATGCCTCTGTTTGGTACTTCCTTTTTGTCATCTGCATGAAGAGATGGAAGGACGCTATCCACGAAAGGTTTAAAATGTCTTTTATACAATCATAAGCCATTCTATCAAGAAACCTAAAGACACATCCCCCTCTCTTAGTTCACAAGCAGGGGGGATGTATTTTTTGTTCATTTAAGAGTTTAAGGTTGAATAAATGTGTTTAGTGTAATTGAATGTGTGACTGATGTTTGATATATACTTGTCCTGTTTATTTAGTTCTACGCTGTTGGTGTCGGTGTTGGTGTCAATGTCCGTGTCGATGAGTGTATTAGTATTAAACATCTGTAAAGGAACCTCAACCTATAGGCGTTGTAACTAAGGGTGGCATAGTAGAACACTTCCTGCGTTGGTGATGTCTAAGATCATCAGATGGTAAAGCTGCATGTGGAAGGCAACAGATGGCTCTTGATGCCGTGAGTGTTAGTGAACTGTTGCTGAAGTCTCAATTGTGCTGGTATTTCCATCCTCCTCATTTCTCAAGATAAAAATAGACATTGTCCAATAATTGTTGGCTTGTTCAGAAACTATAAGGACTAACTAGACAAACAAATGTGTGGTATTATTGAGAAAAACTTCTCTGTTGAAGTTTTATTTACATTAATTAACATTTCACAAGTTGAATTTATGCTTCTGTTACTTCACAAATCTATGGTTTATAATTTACATGGTTTAATTACTCAAGTCTAAATGAGTTCTTATGCTAAATCCTTTGACTGTCTTTAAGTATCACATTACAAATTGACATGTCCAATACCAGTGAAAAAAAACGATTCTATCAACCAAAGAAGCTATCTGTGCAGATTCTACAGAACCAGATGTTGATGATGCAGATCAGGTTATCCCACCACCACAAGCTGATATAGCTGAGCATGTTGAAGTGGCTACACAAGTACAACCACCTCAGGTAGATAACACACAGTTCCCAGATGTCAGAACAAGTCAGCCTGTACGCATGCTCACCGAAAAAGGTAAAACATCGCAAGACGCTAGATTGAAAGGAAGCTTTGAACAAAAGTATAGAAGATGGAAATTTCATATCAGTGTGTTGAAAAGAGCCATGAAGAACAAAGGTGATGCAGATTTGATTGTTGAAGTTGTGAGCACCATTAATGCCATTCAGTCTGAGATCGATCATGTTTATGGTGACATAAAAAGTCTCACAAGCCCTGAACCAGAAATTCGGACAAAAAAATGACACTTGTCTTGCCATTACAAGCACTGCAAATAAAAAGGCTCAACTTTCTCAATGATGATCCTGAGAATATACCCTGGCCTGATTCCGATTCTGGATTTGAAGCCACTGTGTCCAGCATTATCTCAGCCACCTCCAGTAATTCGAAGTCTGTCTCTAAGATGTCCAATCAGACTTCCCATGCTTCTTTGCAGAAAAGACAAGAAGCAGCGGCTGAAGTAGCAGCTGCCCAAGAGGTGATTAAAATAAAGAAAACACAACATCAATATGAAGAAGAAATCAGGAAACTTGAGGCAGAGGATAAAAGGCTAACGGCTGAGACAGAAACTCAAGAAAGGAAAATTGACGCTGAGACTGCAAGAAAAAGAGCCCAGTTTATCTCAGAAAGTAATGTCATGAAAATAAGGTTGGAAGAGAAGAAAAAGGAAGTAGAACGATTGGAAGAACTAAAACGATATAATGCAGCTCAAGCAAGGCTACAAGTTTATGCTGAAACCATCGAAGATAATGAGAGAATAATGCGTTCTGCTCCAACTCTACAACAAAACCAAGAAGACTACCTCCCTCAACCAAGCATTCCTATTTCTCTCTCGCAGCCAGTCATGCTTACTTAAGTCACTGCGCCTTTAAATCAGCCTTCTTATTGTTATCAAAGGCTACCATTTACTCAAGCTCATGTATCTCAGTCAGATGCATTAACTCCTTCTAATGAAGCCTCTAATGATCTTGTGAGGGCACTCGCTGAAGCTATTACAGCCAATAGGATTCCAGTTCCAGAGCCTGTTGTTTTCTCAGGAGAACCTCTAAAGTATAATGATTGGAAACACTCCTTTCAGACTTTAATTGATTGCAAGAACTTGCCAGCCCAAGAAAAGCTCTTTGTTCTACGCAAGTATGTGAGTGGCCCAGCCAAGGAAGCTATTGAAGGGCACACCCTTGTTGGAACTGAAGCGGCTTACATAGCTGCCTGGAACATACTGGAAGACCGGTTTGGTGATCCATTTGTAGTGGGCAATTCCTATCCTGATAAAATACATTCATGGCACAAGATTCTCCCAAAGATACCAAAGATCTCCGGGAATTCGTAGATTTCCTGAGCAGCGTTGAATCAGCCATGCCTTATGTTCAAGGTTTACAAGCTCTGTATCACTGTGTTGAAAATCAAAGGATATCAGCCAAATTGCCAGAGTGGTTGAGTTCACGTTGGAATAGAGCAGTTACTAAGTTCCAAGATGTATACAAAGGATTTCCTGATTTCAAATACTTTCCTCAACTTCAGAATTGCATGCAATCCTATCACCTCACTGCAAGCAATAAAACCAGTTGAACAAGAGAGATTCAAGCAAACTGATCAGGATCATTCTGAATTTCAATGGAATCGCAGCTCAAGTGCTAACACGTTTACCACTAGTTCCAATGAAAGCACTAGCATCATGTGTGTACACTCTTCATAAGTGTCACAAGATTATGGAAAGACCAGTTGCAGAAAGATTTAAGTTTGTACCGTCTGAGAAATTGTGCTTTGGGTGTCTTAAGGCTGGTCATAACTCTAAAGGCTGCACCTCTAGAAGTGTGTGTGAAAAATGTGACCAGTATCATCCAATGTGCTTACACCAGGATAGGGTACATAAAGGTCCAAGACAAAGAGATAGTCAATCAAGGCCAGTCAGGACTAATCCAGACTCTGCAAACAGAACAACTGAATCACAGAGGATACAAGAGCCTATGCCTGTGACTTCAAACAGAGTGATTCGAGAAAGGAATGGCACTTATACTTCATCTATCGTTCCAGTATATGTTTCAACTACAGCGGAACAAGGGAAGGAGATTTTAGTGTATGCCTTGCTCGATACCCGAAGTGGCACCACTTTCATTTTGAAGGACACAGCTGAGACACTAGGTGCAGAAAAGGAACCGGTCAAACTCAAGATTTCTACAATAACTTCTAAGATGAAGGTCGTGTCCAGTCACAAATTGAATGGACAACAAGTAAGGGTCATGAAGTCCCATAATTGTATTTTTTGGTAATTTTATAATGCGTATTGCGTTTTCTACATACAATTGTTGTTTACTGATTCATTCTAAGAGGTTTGGTTATGTGTTATTTTATTCCCATCATGCCTCTGTTTGGTACTTCCTTTTTGTCATCTGCATGAAGAGATGGAAGGACGCTATCCACGAAAGGTTTAAAATGTCTTTTATACAATCATAAGCCATTCTATCAAGAAACCTAAAGACACATCCCCCTCTCTTAGTTCACAAGCAGGGGGGATGTATTTTTTGTTCATTTAAGAGTTTAAGGTTGAATAAATGTGTTTAGTGTAATTGAATGTGTGACTGATGTTTGATATATACTTGTGTTTATTTAGTTCTACGCTGTTGGTGTCG